>ONZH01022469.1:0-182781 GCA_900303285.1 Rhinella marina
ATAATGTATACCAGTATAAAAATACCCCTATATAGTGCCCCAGTAAATGCCCTCATAGTGCTCCTCTCCCCAATAGTGTTCCCCATAATATGCCAGTAAAAAATGCCCCTTCTTACTGCCCCATCACATGCCCCTATAGTGGCTCCTCTCCCCCATAAGTGCCAGTAAAAATTGCCCACTTAGTGCCAGATGCCATAGTGCCCCCCTATAAAGTACCAGTATAAAATGCCCCTTTAGAGCCACCAGATGACCCCATAGTGCCTGCAAATGATGCCCCTATAGTGCTGCTCTCCCCTATAGTACCTCCCATAATGTGCCAGAAAAAAATTACCCCTTAGTGCCAGATGCCATAGTGCCCCCCCATAATGTGGCAGTAAAAAAGTGACTCTTTAGAGCCACCAGATGCCCCCAAATGAGGCCCGTATAGTGCCACCACATGCCCCATAGTGCCAATCTCCTCTATCGTGCCCCCCTATAATGTGCCAGTAAACAAAATGCCCCTTTAGAGCCACCAGATGCCCCCATAGTGCCCCCAAATTATGCCAATATAGTGCCAAATGCCAGTAAGGAAATGGCACAGTACAGGGCAGGGAGGCACGGTACAGGACAGGGGGGCACGGTACAGGGCAGGAGGCAAGGTACAGGGCAGGAGGCAAGGTACAGGGCAGAAAGCATGGTACAGGGCAGGAGGCATGGTACAGGGCAGGAGGCATGGTACAGGGCAGGGCGGCACGGTACAGGGCAGGGCGGTACGGTACAGGGCAGGGCGGTACGGTACAGGGAAGGAAGCATGGTACAGGGCAGGGCGGTACGGTACAGGGCAGGGAGGCACGGTACAGGGCAGGGAGGCATGGTACTGGGCAGAAAGCATGGTACTGGGCAGGAGGCACGGTACAGGGCAGGAGGC
Organism: Rhinella marina; assembly: GCA_900303285.1. Lineage (NCBI taxonomy): Eukaryota > Metazoa > Chordata > Amphibia > Anura > Bufonidae > Rhinella > Rhinella marina. Next base: position 908 of record ONZH01022469.1, read on the forward strand.
AAGGTACTGGGCAGAAAGCATGGTACAGGGCAGGGCGGCACGGTACAGTGCAGGGTTGTCACGATACCAGAATTTTGAGTTCGATACCGATACGATACCTTGCCAAAATAAAGAAGAACCTGAGGTCTGATGGGGCACGAGACGCCGACCTGAGGTCTGATGGGGGCACGAGACGCCGATCCCTGTACTGTGACATCACTGTGTTTATTATTCCTGTACGGTGACATCACTGTGTTTTTTATCCCTGTACGGTGACATCACTGTGTTTATTATTCCTGTACTGTGACATCACTGTGTGTATTATCTCTGTACTGTGACATCATTGTGTTTATTATCCCTGTACGGTGACATCACTGTGTTTATTATCTCTGTACGGTGACATCACTGTGTGTATTATCCCTGGACTTTGACATCATTGTGTTTATTATCTCTGTACTGTGACATCGCTGTGTTTATTATCTCTGTACTGTGACATCGCTGTGTGTATTATCCCAGTGCAGGAGGAGGTAAGTGGTCTGTGTTTGTTTTCTATTTTTCAGGGTCGTGAATGCAGAGGACTACGTCGGATTCGGTGGACTACGTCGGACCAGCTTTTTTTTTTTTTAATAAAATGGTCAAACAGGGGTCTGGGGGAGTGTTTATTTCAATAAAATGTTTTATACTTGTGTGTGTGTATTTTTTTTTTACAATACTACAGTTTTAGTAATTACGGCTATCTACAGACGGCCCTGATTACTAATACTGGGCTTAGTGCTTGCCGGTATGGCAGGCCAGCACTAACCCCAACATCTATTACCTCGGCACCCACCACCACCAGGGGTGCCGGGAAGAGCCAGGTACCCGCAGGACCGGACCTTCTAAATTGAGGGTCTGGCTCTGGGGCGGCTGCAGGCTGGTACCATTAGGCTGGGAAGGGCCAATAACCCTGTCCCTTCCCACCCTGGTAGTGCCAGGCTGCAGCTGCTGGTTGTATCTGGCTGGTGAAGGAAAAAAGGGGGGGACCCCACGCCATTTTTTTTTTTAAATAATGAAATTTTTGAAAAAAAAAAAAAAGTATAAAACATTTTATTGAAATAAACACTCCCCCAGACCCCTGTTTGACCATTTTATTAAAAAAAAAAAAAAAAGCTGGTCCGACGTAGTCCACCGAATCCGACGTAGTCCTCTGCATTCACGACCCTGAAAAATAGAAAACAAACACAGACCACTTACCTCTTCCTGCACTGGGATAATACACACAGCGATGTCACTGTACAAGGATAATAAACACAGTGATGTCACAGTACAGAGATAATAAACACAGTGATGACACAGTACAGGGATAATAAACACAGCGATGTCACAGTACAGAGATAATAAACACAGTGATGTCACAGTACAGGGATAATAAACACAGCGATGTCACAGTACAGAGATAATACACACAGCGATGTCACTGTACAGGATAATAAACACAGTGATGTCACCGTACAGGGATAATAAACACAGTGATGTCACAGTACAGAGATAATAAACACAGTGATGTCACAGTACAGGGATATAACACAGTGATGTCACTGTACAGGGATAATAACACAGTTGATGTCACGTACAGGATAATAAACACAGTGATGTCACAGTACAGAGATAATAAACACAGTGATGTCACAGTACAGGGATAATAAACACAGTGATGTCACAGTACAGGGATAATAAACACAGTGATGTCACTGTACAGGGATAATAAATACAGTGATGTCACAGTACAGGGATAATAAACACAGTGATGTCACCGTCCAGGGATAATAAACACAGTGATGTTATAGTACAGAGATTATAAACACAGTGATCTCACAGTACAGGGATAATAAACACAGTGATGTCACAGTACAGGGATAATAAACACAGTGATGTCACAGAACAGGAATAATAAACACAGTGATGTCACTGTACAGGGATAATAAACACAGTGATGTCACAGTACAGAGAAAATAAACACAGTGATGTCACAGTACAGAGATAATAAACACAGTGATGTCACAGTACAGGATAATAAACACAGTGATTGTCACAGTACAGAGATAATAAACACAGTTATGTCCTCGTACAGGGCTAATAAACACAGTGATGTCACTGTACAGGGATAATAAATCTCAGATCAACACATTGTGCCCCCATCAGACCTCAGATCAGCGTCTTGCGCCCCCATCAGACCTCAGATCAACACAATGTGCCCCCATCAGAGCTCAGGTCAGCGTCTTGTGCCCCCATCAGACCTCAGATCAGCGTCTTGTGTCCCCATCAGACCTCAGATCAGCGTCTTGTGCCCCCATCAGACCTCAGATCAACACAATGTGCCCCCATCGAAGCTCAGGTCAGCGTCTTGTGCCCCCATCAGAGCTCAGGTCAGCGTCTTGTGCCCCCATCAGAGCTCAGGTCAGCGTCTTGTGCCCCCATCAGCGCTCAGGTCAGCGTCTTGTGCCCCCATCAGACCTCAGGTCAGCGTCTTGTGCCCCCATCAGACCTCAGGTCAGCGTCTTGTGCCCCCATCAGACCTCAGGTCAGCGTCTTGTGCCCCCATCAGACCTCAGGTCAGCGTCTTTTGCCCCCATCAGACCAGCGTCTTGTGCCCCCATCAGACCTCAGATTAACACAATGTGCCCCCATGTGCCCCCATCAGACCTCAGGTCAGCGTCTTGTGGCCCCCCCCTCAGATCAACACAATGTGCCCCCATCAGACCTCAGGTCAGCATCTTGTGCCCCCCTCAGATCTCAGATCAGCCCACCCAGCCACTTTAAAAAATCATACTTACCTGTTCTGGCCGCCGCTGTCCTCAGGTTCCCCGCTCCACTCTCTTGCCTGCCGGCGCTCACTATGACCTGACGCTGCGTCAGGTCATAGCGTCAGGTCATAGTGCGCGCCAGGGAAGAAGGTGGAGCGCGGAACCAGTGAGGACAGCGGCGGCCAGAACAGGTAAGTATGATTTTTTTTTAAGTGGCTGGGACCTGGGTGGGCTGATCTGAGGGGGGCGCGGGGCCCCTGGCAGCGCGGCAGATATTAGAACATGGCAACCGCATCAAAGTGATGCACACGCCATGTTCTAAGTATCGGACGGCAAGAAAACTCGGTATCGAGCTTCGGTACCACACTAGGTACCGAAACCGTACCGAGTTTTCGATATATCGTGCAAACCTAGTACAGGGCACGGTACAGGAGGCATGGTAAAAGACAAGGGCACAGTACAGGGCAGGGCGGCACGGTACAGGGCAGGGGGGGCACAATACAGGGCCGGGGCGACACGGTACAGAGCAGCACGGTACAGGGCAGGGGGGGCACAATACAGGGCAGGGAGGCACGGTACAGGGCAGGGGCACGGTACAGGGCAGGGAGGCACAATACAGGGCAGGGGGGGCACAATACAGGGCAGGGGGGGCACAATACAGGGCAGGGGGGGCACAATACAGGGCGGGGGGGCACAATACAGGGCAGGGGGGGCACAATACAAGGCAGGGGGGGCACAGACTCACCATTTTCTCTTGCTGCAGCAGGAGGTCGGCTGGCCGGATGGCTGTTCCGGCGGGAGCGAGGTCCGGCTGGATGGCTGTTCTGCCCGGTGGAAGGACTGGCCGGGCAGCCAGTCACATGGGGCTCTGGAGCGGGGGCTTGAAATGATTGGTGGAGAAGCAGCTTCCGCCCTCTGCTTCTCCACCAATCAGATACGACATTACAGCAGCGCAGAGGAGAGGTAGGAGAAAAACCTCTCTCCCCTCTCCTCTTTAGCGCTGCTGCCGCCCGCAAAACGTACCAGGGCTGCGCCGCCTGTGGCGATTGCGGTGCGGCCCTGAGGTATTAAAAAAAAAAAAATTTCTTTATGGTTCTAGGGGGGTCCAGACCCGCTGGACCCCCCCTGTAGGTGCGCCCCTGCATGTACACTTCCACTTCACAGTAATATTACTCACAGTTGATTGTGGGATGTATAGGAGATATGAAATGTCATGAAGTGAATAGAGATGAGCGAGCATACTCGTCCGAGCTTGGTGCTCATTCGAGTATTACGGTACTCGTAAGTGCTCGCTGCTCGGACGAGTATCTCGCCATTCTCGAGGAAATGGCAACTTCCGCATTGTGCATTTTTGGCACCTATAAACTCAGCCAATCACAAGCCAGGAGACTCTGCGGTACACCCAGCATCACGTGGGGCCCTTACATGTCGATAGCAGGGGTTGGCTGGCCTGATCAGGTGACCCTGGAATATACTAGTGACTGCCCGCGGTGCTCGGCTCAGATGCTGTCTGGATGTCGTTAGGGATAGAGCTGCTGCGTTTCAGGGAGAGTGTTAGGGCCTGCATTTAGTTCTTTGTTAGGCAGGAGTGATCTCACAAGAATCCAACAGCCCTTCTAAGGGCTACAAGAAATTTTCTTTTTGTCTCCTGGCTTGGCTGGCTGGCTGGCACTAGTAGTGCAGCTATCGCCATATATAACCCTTTTTTTTTATTGTTCTATCTCAGTGATACAAATCCATTTCATACAGCAGTGTGGAACCATTCTGTGTGTCACAGTTCAGCTGTCCACTCACTACAATCCGTATTTTCTGTCCAGGTGACACATTCTGTACGTCACTTAATTAAACCAGGTCTTTTGCTCTCACTCATACAGCTAGATCACAAAAATCTCTGTGCGACATTTGTCTGGGTTGCAGTCAAAATAGCCACCGTCAGCTGGGGCTGAGTTAGCTCTCTGATAGTTTCTGCACGTCACGTTAAAAAAAAAAAAAAAACTAAAAAAAAAATATAAAAAAAAATATATATAAAAAAATAGTTTTTTGTTGTTTTATCTCAGTGATACAAATCCATTTCACACAGCTGCGTGGAACCATTCTGTGTGTCACAGTTCAGCTGTCCAATTACTACAATCCGTATTTTCTGTCCTGTTGACACATTCTGTACGTCACTTAATTAAACCAGGTCTTTTGCTCTCACTCATACAGCTAGATCACAAAAATCTCTGTGCGACATTTGTCTGGGTTGCAGTCAAAATAGCCACCGTCAGCAGGGGCTGAGTTAAGTCTCTGATAATTTCTGCACGTCACGTTAAAAAAAAAAACAAAAGTAAAAAAAAAATATTAAAAAAAAAATATATAAAAAAAATAGTTTTTTTGTTGTTTTATCTCAGTGATACAAATCCATTTCACACATCTGTGTGGAACCATTCTGTGTGTCACAGTTCAGCTGTCCACTCAACACAATCCGTATTTTCTGTCCAGTTGACACATTCTGTACGTCACTTAATTAAAAAAGGTCTTTTGCTCTCACTGATACAGCTAGATTACAAAAATCTCTGTGCGACATTTGTCTGGGTTGCAACTAAGCAGACCAAGTCTGCCTAATCGTGCCGTGTAATTGCTCCATACTGCACGGTACGTAATAACATACGTAATTTTGATCTAACTTATCCACCTATATATTCACTTGTTCAGACTGAACAAGTTTGTGGGTTTCAGAACAGCAGGCCCATTTATTTTATTTTTTTTATATAATACACTTATATACAGAAAATGTTGAACCCCAGGGCTAAGGGTCGAGGACGAGGGCGTGGGCATTCAATTACTGCAGGGGGCAGAGGCTGTGGTCCTGGGCAGGGTGAGACAGTACCTGCAGATGATGGAGCAGGGGAACGCCGCAGAGCTACACTCCCTAGCTTCATGTCTCAACTTACAGGGACACGTGGTAGAGGACTGTTGAAACCACAACAGTGCGAACAGCTGATGTCGTGGATTGCGGACAATGCTTCAAGTAATTTGTCCACCAGTCAGTCTTCCACGCAGTCCACCCACGTTACCCAAGGGAGCACTCCTCTGGCTCCTCCACCTCAACCTCCTTCCCCCCAGTCTGCCCCCTCCCAGGAAAATTTGGAATGCGATCCGGCATACTCTCAGGAACTTTTTTCTGGACCCTTCCTAGAGTCACAAACCACTTCTCAGGTTGCTGCTGACCTCGTTCCCGATGCCCAAGTTTTCCAACTGTCGCAGTCTGTGGGTGATGATGATGATGACAATGTTGAGTTAGTGGAAGAAGTTTGTAAAGAGGTGTCGGACGATGAGGAGACACGGTTGTCAGACAGTGGTGAAGTTGTTGTCAGGGCAGGAAGTCCGAGGGGGGAGCAGACTGAGGAATCGGAGGATGACGAGGTGACTGACCCAAGCTGGGTTGATAAGCCGAGTGAAGACAGTGCTTCTGAGGCGGAGGCGAGTGCTGCACCAGAACAGGTTGGAAGAGGCAGTGGTGTGGCCAGAGGGAGAAGCAGGGCCAGAGCTGGTGCATCAGCAGCAACTGTTTCACGTAGTGAAGCTCCCGTGGCGAGGCCTACATGTTTGCAAGTCTGGAGGTTCTTTAAAGAAAGTGAGGATGACCGACGGACTGTGGTGTGCAACCTGTGCCACACCAGGATCAGCAGGGGTGCCACCACTACTAGCCTAACCACCACCAGCATGCGCAGGCATATGAATGCTAAACACCCCACTCAATGGAACCAGGGCCGTTCACCACCTCCTGCGGGTCCCACCACTGCTCCTTCCCCTGTGTCACTCGCTGCCTCTGCTAGTCAACCCCCTGCCCAGAACCCCGGCACGAGCTCCTCCCGCCGGAAAACCACACATTCGCCTCCACGATCCTCCACAGTGTCCACCAATGTGTCCCAGCGCAGCGTTCAGCTGTCTTTACAGCAGACGCTGGAGCGCAAGAGGAAATACAGTTCCACCCACCCACATGCCCAAGCCCTCAATGTCCACATCTCCAAATTGCTGAGCCTGGAGATGCTGCCCTATAGGCTGGTAGAGACCGAGGCCTTTCGCAATCTCATGGCGGTGGCTGCCCCTCGGTATTCGGTCCCCAGCAGCCACTATTTTTCCCGATGTGCCGTTCCAGCCCTACACCAGCACGTGTCACAGAACATCATCCGTGCCCTGACCAACGCTGTTTCTGAGAAGGTCCACCTAACCACGGACATGTGGACAAGTGCTGCCGGGCAGGGACACTATATCTCACTGACGGCACATTGGGTTAACTTGGTGGAGGCTGGGACCGAGACTGACCCTGGGGTCGCTCATGTACTGCCCACACCGAGGATTGCGGGGCCTACCTCGGTCACGGTCTCTCAGACGTACTATGCCTCCTCCTCCGACCCCTCCTCCTCCACCGAATTACCATCCGTGGGCACGGCGCTTTCAGTCGGTAGCTCTAGGCGCAACAGCAGTGCCGTGGGTAAGCGCCAGCAGGCGGTGCTCAAACTGCTGAGCTTAGGTGACAAAAGGCACACCGCCTAAGAGCTGTTACAGGGCATCACGGCGCAGACCGATGTGTGGCTGTCACCGCTGAACCTCAAGCCAGGCATGGTTGTGTGTGACAACGGGCGTAACCTGGTGGCGGCTCTGCAACTCGGCAGACTGACACATGTGCCATGCCTGGTCCACATGTTCAATCTCATAGTTCAGCGGTTCCTCAAGACATACCCCAATCTGTCTGATTTGCTCACCAAGGTGCGCCGCATCTGTTCGCATTTCCGCAAGTCCACCACAGATGCTGCCACTTTCAGGGCAGCGCAGCGCCGCCTACAACTGCCCGCTCACCGACTGTTGTGCGACGTGCCCACGAGATGGAATTCAACATTAAACATGTTATCCAGAGTTTACCAGCAGCGCAGAGCGATTGTAGACTGCCAGATGTCAACTTCCACCAGAACTGGTAGTCAGGTCAGTCAGATTCCTCAAGTCTACAATGAGGAGTGGGCGTGGATGTCTGATATCTGCCATGTGTTGAGCAACTTTGAGGAGTCAACACAGATGGTCAGCAGCGATGCCGCCATTATCAGCCTCACCATCCCGCTGCTTTGCCTGTTGAAAAACTCACTGCTCAGCATGAAGTCGGATGCTTTGCGCTTGTCACAAGAGACGGTGGAGGAAGATACGTCGCTTGATAGCCAGAGCACCCTTCGGTCTGTTTCTCAGCGCGTATCGGAGGAGGGGGATGAGGATGAGGAGGAAGAGGAGGAGAATGTCTGCGAGACAAAAGAGGGTACCAGTCCTCAGTCCTTCTTAACTCTTGAGCGTGTATGGGCTGAAAAGGAGGACTTGGAGGAGGAGGAGGAAATGGAGAGTCAGGCCAGTGAGGAGAGGGAATTCTTGCGTGTTGGGACTCTGGCGCACATGGCAGACTTCATGTTAGGCTGCCTATCCCGTGACCCTCGTGTTAGAAGCATTTTTTCAAACACCAATTACTGGGTGTTCACTCTCCTGGACCCACGGTACAAGCAGAACCTTTCCACCCTCATCCCTGTAGAGGAAAAGAGTATGAGAGTGAATAAATATCAACAGGCCCTGGTGCACAAGCTGAAACAATCCTTCCCATCTGACGCCGCTAGCGGCAGAGGGCATGGTTCTGTGGGCCAAGTAGCGGGGGAGAGGAGGCGAGCAGGCAGCTTGTCCAGCACTGGCAGGGGAACGCTCTCCAAGGCCTTTGCCAGTTTTATGTCACCCCAGCGAGACACTGTCACCTGTCCCCAGTCTAGGCAGAGTAGGGGGAGCTGTACAGAAAGATGGTGAGGGAGTACCTAGCTGACCATACCAACGTCCGTAGCGATCACTCTGCTCCATACAACTACTGGGTTTCAAAGCTGGACACGTGGCCTGAACTGGCGCTGTACGCCTTGGAGGTGCTGGCCTGCCCTGCTGCTAGCGTGCTGTCAGAGCGGGTATTCAGTGCAGCTGGTGGCGTCATCACCGATAAACGTACACGCCTGTTAACTGACAGCGCTGACAGGCTGATGCTTATTAAAATGAACAAAGCCTGGATTTCACCGGAATTCATATCTCCTCCGGGGGAAAGCAGCTAAAGATTTACATTACTTATGTATCCGATTCCTCTTCTCTACTCCTCCTACTCCTCCTCCTTGTCATCTTTGCCTAACGCTGACCAAAAAAACGCCATTTTTTAGAGGTCCAACTGGCACTCTTTTACCACAATTTTTCCGGAGGGCCCCCTACAGGCCCTCTCTCCAAAAAAATTTTCCAGAGGTCCACCTACAGGCCCTCTCTCCAAACAATTTTTCCAGGGGTCCACCTACAGGCCCTCTCTCTAAATAATTTTTCTGGAGGTCCACCTACAGGCCCTCTCTCCAAACAATTTTTCCGGAGGTCCACCTACAGGCCCTCTCTCTAAATAATTTTTCTGGAGGTCCACCTACAGCGGATAGGTGCCATATACGGTATTAAACTGAGAAGAATACATAGAACACATACCACACTTGATCGAGCTCATAGTTCACAACTGTACCGGTTGATGCTAAATTTTTAAGTTGGGGTCCTGCGTCGTCATTCGAACTCCATCCGGCTGTTGTCACCACCACACACGCTAGCCAAGGGGGCACTCCTCTGGCTCTTCCAGCTCAATCTCCTTCCCCCCAGCCTGCCCCCCACCTACAGGCCCTCTCTCCAAACAATTTACGTCTTTTTCCTCTCTTTCTCTCTCTCCAAACTATTTTTCCGGATAGGTGCCATATACGGTATTAAACTGAGTAGTATACATAGAACACATACCACACTTGATCGAGCTCATAGTTTACAACTGTACCGGTTGATGCTAATTTTTTAAGTTGGGGTCCTGCGTCGTCATTCGAACTCCATCCAGCTGTTGTCACCACCACACACGCTAGCCAAAGGGGCACTCCTCTGGCTCTTCCAGCTCAACCTCCTTCCCCCCTGCCTGCCCCCCACCTACAGGCCCTCTCTCCAAACAATTTACATCTTTTTCCTCTCTTTCTCTCTCTCCAAACTATTTTTCTGGATAGGTGCCATATACGGTATTAAACTGAGTAGTATACATAGAACACATACCACACTTGATCGAGCTCATAGTTTACAACTGTACCGGTTGATGCTAAATTTTTAAGTTGGGGTCCTGCGTCGTCATTTGAACTCCATCCGGCTGTTGTCACCACCACACACGCTAGCCAAGGGGGCACTCCTCTGGCTCTTCCAGCTCAATCTCCGTGCCCCCAGCCTGCCCCCCACCTACAGGCCCTCTCTCCAAACAATTTACGTCTTTTTCCTCTCTTTCTCTCTCCGGATAGGTGCCATATACGGTATTAAACTGAGTAGTATACATAGAACACATACCACACTTGATCGAGCTCATAGTTAACAACTGTACCGGTTGATGCTAAATTTTTAAGTTGGGGTCCTGCGTCGTCATTCGAACTCCATCCAGCTGTTGTCACCACCACACACGCTAGCCAAGGGGGCACTCCTTTGGCTCTTCCAGCTCAACCTCCTTCCCCCCAGCCTGCCCCCCCTACCCTGCTCCCTCTCTCCAAACAATTTACCTGGGTAGGGGACGTATTAGATATTGGACAGATTTTTTTTTGGTTCTTCTTTTAATTGCCTCCTGCAATAGTGCGATAGACGGGAATCGAACCCAAGTCAACTGCTTGGGAAGCAGCTATGCTCACCACTTTACCACCAACAGCCACAGCAACTGATAAGAACAGATACTAAACTTGATGTAAGCCAACATTTCGACAATCGATAACCCGAAACGGGTCCGCCGTCGATCCCGGCGTTCGGCCACCCTGAACATTTCACATACTCTGACCGAGTCTGACCCTGGGGCCGCTCATGTACTGCCCACTTGGAGGATGCTTCACCTCCTTCTACCTCAGTCTAACTCGTCATTCTGTTGTCACCGCCATGCTGCGTCTGGCTACATTTTTGGGTGGCTCACTTGCTACATCATGTAACTTGGTCACTTGTTGGTGTCACTGCCATGCTGTGTCAGGCTTATGCCTGCATCGTGTGGCTGGGGATAGGAGAGCAGTGCCAGCATGGGCATGGGTGATGGACCTTCGTTGCACCTAGTTGGGTGCTTCCCTATATATTCCCACCGTGCCAGCCATGGGTTGTACATTAACTAATAACAGGGAAAAAAAAATATTTTACAGGTGGGTCAACCGCAGACACTCCAGAACAATTTTACATGAGGGAGTGTCTCCCCGTCTGCCATCGTGTTCGGTCAGGCTGTCAGTAGGTACACCACCTCTGTCGTCAGCAGAAGCAGCCACTATGAGAACATCCCCTTTTCAATTGAGAGCAAGTGTAGAATTGTAGGAGGATGACACTTTTCTTCCGCAGTGGATTCACCTTACCCTTTATCATTGCCAGACAGCAGTTGGTGAAAAAGTAATTGGCAATGATGAAGAAAATGTAACGGTGCAGTGGACCGTCTGTGACGCAAAACCTATATATTCCCACCATGTCAGCCATGGGTTGTACATTAACTAATAACAGGGAAAACAAATAAAATATTTTACAGAAGAGTCAACTACAGACACTCCTAAACAATTTTTCAGGAGGGTCAACTTCAGACACTCCAAAACAAATTTTTGGGAGGCTCGCCTACAGACATTTGACTGCTACCTCAATCTAACTTGGTCACTTGTTGGTGTCACTACTCTGTCACCATGATGTGTCAGGCTTATGCCTGCGTCGTGGGGAGGGGGATAGCACAGCAGTGCCAGCATGAGCAGTGGTGTCACCTGCAGGCGGTGATGGACCTTCGTTGCACCTAGTTGGGTGCTTCCCTAACATGTGATTGGCATGTGCCTCGCCTTTCTTTGTCTGGGTGAGCACAATTGCCATGAGGGTAACCACCAGGCTGTTGCCTGAGAATTTGGGGTAATGGTGGGATTAGGCAGCCTCAGAGGCATCCATGCATGCTGCCCCTGCTGTTTCCTGTCCATTTCCGTGGTGTTTCCATCATTTTCTGAGGTTTCCAGGTTTTCACCCAGCCTTCCCTAGGCAGAACCTTGGTCCCCTGCAAAAATGCTCGAGTCACCCATTGACTTCAATGGGGTTCGTTATTCGAAACGAGCACCCGAGCATCGGGAAAAGTTCGACTCGAATAACGAGCACCCGAGCATTTTAGTGCTCGCTCATCTCTAGAAGTGATCATCAAATGTTAGTAAAAGCAGACTGCATGGCTAGGGGCTGGAATTTATACACCTGTTGCAAAGGGACCGAATGAAACACCTGAATTTAATGATTAATAGTGGTGTGCCAGTACCTTTGTACATATAGTATATCACCCTGCTTTTACAGTAGACAGATTGCTCATTCTGCATGAACATTTTCTGTGATTTTAGGTAGTGATTAGTGTTGAACATTCTACTTTGTTAGTCACGATTTGAGGTATATTAGATCCTAACATTCATTAAAAAATGTCATCAGACTTGGAAGACTTGTTAAATTGGTAGTGTTATAGCATCTTTTTCGTGCTTGATTTAAATTGCACACAGAAAGATCTGGCATTTTTAACACTGATCACCAAAGACAGCTGGTGGTCCAACAGGGAGCCTAGAATCAAACTTCATGACACAAAGTGAATGCAATTAACTGCTTCCATGTCTTAAGAAGAAATGATCTCCTGTAATGTCTTAAGATATTTTTTTTATCTTTTGATTCACTTGCAATATATTATTCAGATATTACCATATTTTTCACTTTATAAGACGCATCTGATGGTAAGACGCACCCCAGATTTTAGAGTAGGAAAATAAATTTAAAAAATTATTTTTCATCACACCTCATATCAGACTCCTCATAAATTTCAGGACATCACATGAGACCCCCATATCAGCCCTCCATGTCACACCCCCATCAGACCTCAGATCAGCCCACTGTGCCCACATATCAGCCCACTGTTCCGCCATCAGACCTCAGATCAGCCCCCATATCACCCCACTGTTCTCCCATATCAGCCCCCTCTACCCCCATCAGACCTCAGATCAGCCCATCAGCCCCCATATTAGGCAAATGTGCCCCCATCAGACCTCAGATCAGCCCCCATATTAGCCCCCTCTATCCCCATCAGACCTCAGATCAGCCCACCCAGCTCATAAGGATAAAATAAAAACCTCTCTTACCTGTCCTGTGTGCCGGCTCCGCTCTGGGTCCGGCGCTCCTCTGGCTTCTAAGGCCGGCGCTGCACTGTCACCTGACTGCGTGCAGTGTCAGGTCATAGTGCGCGCACTACGTCCTGATGCTGTACGCGGTCAGGACAGTGCAGAGCTGGCCCGGGAAGACAGAGGAGCGCCGGACCCGGAGCAGAGGTAAGAGAGGTTTTTATTTTATCTCTATGGGCTGGGTGGGCTGATCTGAGGTCTGATGGGGGTCCTGGCACCTTATACATACAAGTGAGCGCTTCCATAATGGAAGCGCTCACTTGTATTTGCTTTATAAGACGCACCACAATTTTCCCCCTACTTTTTTGGGGGAAAAAGTGCATCTTTTAAAGTGAAAAATACGGTACTTTATTTAAATTCATTTGAGACAAGCAAATTGATTATGCATTCATTGGAATTCATTCAAAAATTTTTAAGATTCCATTTGATCTGTGAACAACTTTTTTAGGCTGATTACTCCTCAACAGAACAAAGCAAAGAGAACTAGCTTACTAGTCCTGTCCCTGTGATAGCATGTCATCTCGGCAGCAGTAAGTGGAGAATGGTGGGGGATTGCGGATCCTTGGAATGAGAATACTGGAGGTCAATGAAATAAGTATGTATTTTTTTAACTTTATTTCCAGTAAGTGGAGAACAGCAGGGTTCTGGACCTCAGGCAAGGGATACGTGATGTGAGCATGTTTTTTTTTTTCATTTTATTTCCAACATACTGACTTAAAGGGTTTTTTCCAAGATTTTAATACTGATAATTTTCCTCTAGATAGGTAATCAGTATCTGATCAGTGGGTGTCTGATACCCGGAACCCTCGCAATCACTTCATAATGAATTGTATCCACATAATACTGCATGTGCTTTATCACTGGCAGTAATTGCATAGTAATTTTGAGAAAATGCTTGTGATGTCTGGTTCTTTGTATATTGCTGTATTATTCACTCACTAGGTAGTCATTTCTGTATTACATTTACTGTATAAACATTGAACAATTACTGTAGCTACTTCTTCGTGTCCCTTTTTAATTGTTTACTTGCCAAAGTAAGGTGTCTTAATGAGTTGTCAAGTAAAATAACAATGTACTAATAGATATATGTATTCTGTTCTTAGAACAGAAAAAATATTCAATATTAACACTTATTTAAAGGGATTATCCGACTCCTGAAATGCCCCCCCCATATGCCTGTGCTCCTCACAAACAATGTACTTAACTTGCTCCCCAGCACCTGTGTCGCTCCTGAGGCCCGCACGGTCTGCCGCTGTATCTCCACATCATGCCGATGAAAACATCCAGCATTGGTGGAGAGGGGAACAGCTAACGGTAGGCGCTGACGGAAACCAGCCTCCATAGCATCCCCATCATCACCTGTTGCGGGTGGGTCCGCAAAACATGGACATCGGCCGTGTGAACTTGGTGAGGACCTATTGACTTCAATGAGTCAGCGATCCACAAGATGTGGAGAAAGATATGACATGTTCTATCTTTTGCAGCACAGAGAACCGGACCTAGAAACCCACAGAAGGGCTTCTGTATGTTTCCATGGACCTCTGGGTTTGTGCTCAATGGGTCCACACCACAGTGTGGAGTGCATGTGGCCAGTGGCCATGTTTTGTGGACCTGCTTTTTGCGGTCCGCAACAGAGGCATAGCTGCCCCGCTGTTGTGTAAATCTACTTTCACATTAGCATTAGCAGTGTCCAGCAGGCTGTTCCAGCAGAGGAACAGCCTGCTGGATCTGTACTAACGCTTGCACACTTGTGCCACCGCTCTGGCCACTAAAATGGGGACGGGATGGAAATCCGGCTGCAAGGCAGCAAACATGCCGAGAGGCAGCCTGACAAAAACTGCACAATGATGCGCAAGTGTTAGTACGGATCCGGCATATGCTAATTTGCATATATTTTTCCCAGAAACCCAGAGGAGCATTATCTGGCCTACAATACTCCTCATGCATGCTAGGATATCTTTCTTTCCCTCAAACAAAAATTCACCAATTCAGACACGGACATTCGGACATTTGCTCATCTCTACTCGAATTATAATGTCAGTCTGAAACAATAAATTGGTTTGTTAAATTATTTATTGCTACTTGGCAAGCATTTCTATTTTAGAGGAAGAAAACTTTAAACCGGTTGAGTATTCAATGGAAAATGGAATCTATTCACCTTATCACCAATAAATGTGCTAAATTGATAATAACTGAAGGTTTGCTAGGCATGGCTGCTTAATGGTCCATTAAATTGGAAATTCCAGATCCAGGATATTTCACATATTCCCTATTTTATCATTTTATTCTAGTAAATGAAATCTGTGGAGAATTCTTAGGACATTTACCATTCCCATAATGCAGAGGAATCCCATTGTAATAATTTCATTTATTTTTGAGGAATACTGTGAAATGACATTTAATTTACAGAAAAGTAATGGCAGTGCATTAAGAATAAAATATTCATTATAGAAGTGAGTAACATTTACATGCACACCCATAGGCCTCCACTGAATATGTTATTTCTTTATTGCTATGGTGAATTAGTGAATGCTTGCATTAATTGTGCTGTAAGAGGTAGAACCACAAATTTTACATTTGGGCCATCCCATATCACAAATCAGGGGCGTTGCTAGGCTAAAACATTCGGGGCCTGGGCCCCTGATGTTTTCTCCCAGGCCCGAATGTCCTGCCTGTTAGACAGATATAATTGTATTGCCGTCCTCAGGACGGCAGTACAATTGAATCTAATGCACTGCAAGATATGTAGAAGGGAGGGATGTTATCATGGGACTGTGTGTTGGAGGTGACTTGGTTGGGTTCTGTTATTTACATGGGACTGTGGCGTGGAGTGATATTATTTACATGGGACTGCATGTTGGAGGTGGCTAAGGGCAGGTTTATGTTATTTACATGGGACTGTGCGGTGGAGTGATGTTATTTACATGGGACTGCATGTTGGAGGTGGCTGTGGGAAGAAAGTGATGTCATTTACATGGGACTGTATGTTGAAGGCGGCTGTCGTAGGGAGTGATATTATTTACAAAGGACTGTATGTTGATGATGGCTATGGGTGGGAATTATGTTATTTACATGGGACTGTATTTGGAGGGGGCTATAGATAGACAGGGATGTTATTTACATGGGACTGTATATTGGAGGGGGCTGGAGAGATGGTGTGATGTTATTTACACAGGACTCTACTGCGGAGGTAGGGAAATAGCTTTATTTACATGGGACTGTATGGTGGAGGGGCTGAGGAATTATAATTTCTGAGAACACTAAAGGGAGGAATATAACTACAGCAGGCACTTCAGGGCGAGCATTATAACAGTAGGGGGAGCAATATAAATACTGGGGGCACTGTAGGGGACATTAGACGTTCTTATTACTACCGGGGGCTCTATAGGAGAGACTTATAGATCAGCCTTATTTCTACTAAGAGCACTAAGGGGCGGGCTTATTACTACTGAGGGGTCTGTAGAGAGCTTGATTACCACTGGGGGAACAATAGGGGGCCTTATTACTACTGGGGGCTCTGTGAGGGCATTATTAATACTGAAGGACTCTTCTACTAATGGAGGCACTCTTGGGGAGCATTATCAGTGCTGGGGTCACTGTAGGGTGGAGTGTTACTAATGATGGAATTACTATTGGTAGGACTATTACTATGGGGGACACTATTATTTTTCCAGGATAGTATTTGGAGGTTTTGGGGGGCACAGTGAGCATCAGGATAAGGCTGTGGGGACTCCAGGTTGGGGGATGATGATAGAAATGTGAGGAAGATAAGATTACTGTGTGTCACACTCTGCTTGGGCCCCGAATCTTTTGAGACCCTAGCAACGCCCCTGTCACAAATAATATTTTTATTTGTTTTTCAAAGTAAAACAACTTAAAAAAATCTGCA
Source organism: Rhinella marina (assembly GCA_900303285.1). Taxonomy (NCBI): domain Eukaryota; kingdom Metazoa; phylum Chordata; class Amphibia; order Anura; family Bufonidae; genus Rhinella; species Rhinella marina. The sequence goes on from ONZH01022469.1 coordinate 17,785, forward strand.
AGTAAACACAGAAACAACAGAAAAAACATTAAAATTCCCTTTTTAAAAATGTAGAACATGAGTGCCCATCCGATATACCAGATTGTTAGATGTCCGGCAGGTCCTCATTATGGGGTCAGCCTTTTTTTCTGATAAATAAGGAATAAAGCTGGCACTCTCACACAACTGGTGTGTTTTATATAAATATATTGCATTTACTGCATTAAAACAGAATTACAGAACTAGGATAGTTTAGATGATAAAGGAATGAATGGTAGTTATTGGATTCAGTCGTTCACTTTAATAATTATCGAGGAGCCCTCGCAGTAAAATAGAAAAAAAATAGAAGAAAAGGAAAAAATGATAGAAAAAAATAGATGAAAAATATAAAATGTGTAAAAAAAGTAGTTAAGAATGATTATTATATTATATGATTATTATTATAAATATAAACATCAATATAAAGGTAGTCCACTTAGTTTATACAGTTTGCAAAAATGGGGCAAAAATGGGAGATAAAGGGGCACATTTATTAAGACCTGCATTTTAGACGCCGGTCTTAATAAAGTCCTGCACTGGCAGTGGATGCTCCAAAGTTATGTAGAGGCTGCTGTGGTTTGCAGATACTGGTCACTGGTGGAGTTTATGGCTAAAAAGTGCCAACCTTTCTATTTGCTGTTTATATACCACCGAACTCTAACAATAATAGTAAGAATGAAGCTCTGCATGAACTGTATCACACATCAGCAAGATGTGTCTCCACATGCTCTTGCAATGTGCGTTCACAATACAGCCATTACCTCACAGCAGGTTTGAAGAAGAGCAAGCCAGCCACCAGTACTACATGGCCGCAGTGGCAGTAACAAGGGGCAACAGCCTGACTGATGTGTGTAGGACAATGGATATACAGTCAAATCTTCTAAACGGAACTTATTATACAAATGCATTCTATTAGTAATAATATTGGTATGGCTATATCTAACTACAGTATACAAACTACATTTGTGAGATGGGAATACCCCTTTAACCACTTCCCGTCCGCCCGTTGACTATAAACGTCCGGGAAGTGGTTATCTATCTCTGAATGGACGTTTCTGAACGTCCATTCAGAGATAGCAGCTGCACGCTAATAGTGCAGCTGCACAGTGGGGTACCTGCTGTCAGTGGGAACAGTCCCTGCCTTCTAGATCGCTGTATACACAGCGCTCAACGAGAGAGTGCAGGAGCATTATGCTGTACAGCCTCTCTGGGGATGTATTTCCCCTGTAACTGTGGCTACTATGTCAGCCCCAGTTACAGGAGAAATCAAGTGTAAAAAAAAAATAAAAATTAAGTGTAAGGTCTTGTATGACCTTATGGTGGACACAAAGTGTAAAAAAAAAGAGTATTATAAAAAAAAATCACATATATACCGTATTTTTCGCCCTATAAGACGCACTTTTTTCCCCCCAAAAGTAGGGGGAAAATGCGGTGCGTCTTATAGGGCGAATACAAGTGAGCGCTTCCATAAGGAAGCGCTCACTTGTACGTAGGGACCCCCATCAGACCTCAAATCAGCCCACCCAGCCACTTAAAGACCATACTTACCTGTTCTGCGCTGCCGCTGCCGTCCGGTCCCACGCTCCGCGCTCCTCTCTCTTCCCTGCCGGCACGCACTATGACCTGACGCTGCAGCGTCAGGTCATAGTGCGTGCCGGCAGGGAAGAGAGAGGAGCGCGGAGCGTGGGACTGGACGGCAGCGGCAGCGCAGAACAGGTAAGTATGGTCTTTAAGTGGCTGGGTGGGCTGATCTGAGGTCTGATAGGGGCACAAGACGCTAATCTGAGGTCTGATGGGGGCACAAAACGCTAATCTGAGGTCTGATGGGGGCACAAAACGCTAATCTGAGGTCTGATGGGGGCACAAAACGCTAATCTGAGGTCTGATGGGGGCACAAAATGCTAATCTGAGGTCTGATGGGGGCACAATATGCTAATCTGAGGTCTGTTGGGGGCACAATATGCTGATCTGAGGTCTGTTGGGGACACAATATGCTGATCTGAGGTCTGATGGGGGCACAATATGCTGATCTGAGGTCTGATGGGGGCACAATATGCTGATCTGAGGTCTGATGGGGGCACATTCTGCTGATGTGAGGTCTGATGGGGGCACATTCTGCTGATGTGAGGTCTGATGGGGGCACATACTGTTGCTCTGAGGTCTGATGGGGGCACAATACACTGATCTGAGGTCTGATGGGGGCACATTCTGCTGATTTGAGGTATGATGGGGGCACATTCTGCTGATCTGAGGTCTGATGGGGTACATTCTGCTGATCTGAGGTCTGATGGGGGCACATTCTGCTGATCTGAGGTCTGGTGGGAGCACAGTGAGGTGTGGTATGGGGGCACAGGGGGCTGATATGGGGGTCTGATAAGAGGATCTGATGAAAAATATTTTTTTCTTATTTTCCTACACTAAAACCTAGGTGCGTCTTATGGGCCGGTGCGTCTTATAGGGCGAAAAATACGGTATATAAAAAAAAATAATTTCCCCCTAAATATTTCATTAAAAAAAGTTACAAATACAAATAAATAAATAAGATATTTGGTATCATCGCGTCCGAAATGACCGGCTCTATAAAAATATCACATGATCTACCCCATCAAGTGAACTGCGTAAAAAAAATGTAATAAAAATTATGCCAAAACAGCTTTTTTTGTCGCATCACCTACCAAAAAACATATCAAACAATCAAAAAGTCGTATGCATCCCAAAATGGTAGCAATAAAAACGTCACCTCATCCCGCAAAAAATGAGCCCCCACACAAGATTATAGCCCGAAAAATGAAAAAAAAATGACTCTTAAAAATTTGCAACACAAAAACATGATTTTTCTTCTAAAAATGCTCTTATTGTGTAAAACGTAAAAAAATAAATAAAAAATAGGTGTACAAAAAATATAGAAAAATGCCCCTAATCTGCTTTTTTTTTTTAGTTAACCTCCCAAAAATTAGATTAAAAAGTTATCAGAAAGCCGGATGTACCCCAAAATGGTGCCAATAAAAAGCACAGCTTGTCCCGCAAAAAATAAGACCTCACGCAGCTCAGTCCACAAAAAAATTAAAAAGTTATCATTCTTACAAACCATGACAAAAAATTCCATGTTAGAAAATGCAGATGCTGCTCCTCCCCTTCTGAGCCCTGGCGTATACCCAAATAACAGTTTACGATCACAAGTGGGGTGTTTCTGCAAACTGCAGAATCGGGGTAATAAATATTGAGTTTTGTTTTGTTGTTAACCCTTGATGTGTTACAGGAAAAAAATGATTAAAATGGAAAATCTGCAAAAAAAGGGACATTTTGAAATTTCACATCTATTTTGCTTTAATTCATGTGGAATACTTAAAGGGTTAACAACATTTCTAAAACCAGTTTTGAATAGTTTGAGAGGTGTAGTTTCTAAAATGGGGTCATTTATGGGTGATTTTTATTATGCAAGCCCACAAACTGACTTCAGAACTGAACTGGTCCTTAAAAAAGTTGATTTTGCAAATTTGCAAAAATTGCGTCTAAAATTCTAAACCTTCTACTGTCCTAAAAAAATAAAATGACACTACCAAAATGATGCCAACATAAAGTAGACATATGGGGAATGTAAATTAAAAAGGATTTTATGGGACATCACTATCTGTCTTAAAAGCAGAGAGATTGAAATTTAGAAAACAGTGAATTTTTTCAAACTTTCGTTAACTTTTGGATTTTTTTTTATAAATAAAATTAAAACTTATCGACTCAAATTTACCATTAACTTGAAGTACAATGTGTCATGAGAAAACAATCTCAGAATCGCTTGGATAAGTAAAAGAGTTCCAAAGTTATTACCACATGAAGTGACACATGTCAGATTTGCAAAATTAGGCCTGGTCAGGAAGGGGGGAAATGGCCCAGAGCTGAAGTGGTTAAGAGAGGGATGTTATTTACATGGGGCTCAGTGTTCAGGGGGTGATGCTATTAACATGGGACTGTGTTGGAGTGGGCTGTGGGAGGGAGTGATGTTATTTACATGGGACTGTATGTTGGTGGGGCTGAAGGGAGGGGGTGATGTTATTTACATGGGACTGTATGTTGGAGGCGGCTTTGTGAGGGAGTGATGTTATTTACATGGGACTGTATGTTGGAGGGGCTAAAGGGAGGGAGTGATGTTATTTACATGGGGCTGTATATTTGAGGGGCTGAAGAGAGGGAGTGATGTTATTTACATGGGACTGTATGTTGGAGATAGCTGTGTGAGGGAGTGATGTTATTTTCATGGGACTGTATGTTAATGGTGGCTGTGGGAGGGGATGATTTTATTTACATGGGACTGAATTTTGGAGGGAGCTGAGGGAGGGGGTGACGTTATTTTCATGGGACTAAATGTTGGAGGGGACTGTGGGAGAGAGTGGTTTTATTTACATGGGACTCTATGGTGGAGGGAGGGAAAATAATTTTATTTACATGGGACTGTATGGTGGAGGGGCTGAAGAATCATCATTGCTGAGGGCGCTAAAAGGAGGAATATAACTACAGGGGGCATTATAATAGTAGAGGGCAGTATAAATACTGGGGGCACTTCAGGGCGAGCATAATAATAGGAGAGGGTGATATAAATACGGGGGCAATGTAGGGGTATTATAAATCCAGGGGACATTATAGATGTTCTTATTACTACTGGGGGCTCTATAGTATGGTCTTATAGATCCGCCTTATTTCTACTAAGAGCACTATGGGGGCCTTATTACTACTAAGTGGTCCTTAGAGAGCTTTTTTTTTTTGAACATTAAGTTTTTTTTTATTTTCAAAATAGTGTGTCAAATAAAATTATACAACACCCGCTACAAGTGCGGGAAAAGTAATAAGTAATAATAAAGTACAGAAATAATAACACAATATTGTACGTGGGTAATTGAAACAAACAATTGAAATACACAGCTTCAACATCTCAGGTATAAAAGAGAAAAAGGAGACAAGGAGAAAGGTAGATACCATTACAGGGGCTCGCTTCCAAGATATTGCGATAACCTTCACATCCTCCTTTATTTAGAATACTTTATCAGGTAAAGAGCAGTGTTTAGATGACAGCCATATATCCCATCTCCGTTTAAAGGAAGGTAGTTTGTGTTGAGAGCGGGCAAACATACCCTCATACCAGCAATTATTGTTTATATCTCTAATGACTCTAGAAATTAGAGGCAACTCCTTTAGCTTCCAACAGGTAGCTATTTTTATCCTGGCTGAGAAAAGGATATGTGCTATAATTGTTTGAAGTGGATAAGGGAAACTCCCAATACCTATAGATAATAGTGCTAATGACGGAGAGGGCTCTACTGTAAGAGCATGAAGATGGGATATCAAATCAAATACCCCCCTCCAATAAGCAGTGACAATAGGACACGACCACCAGATATGTATATAGGTACCGGGGTGTGAAAAACATCTCCAACAGATGGGCGAGACATCAGTAAATATCTTATTCAGGTAAACTGGAGTATAGTACCAACGATAAAACACTTTCCTAGCATTTTCAAGGTGACCTATGCTTTTAGACAACTTGGAGGTGATTGTGTACGACTCTAGCCACTGTTCAGAGGATATAGAGATCTGGAGGTCCGCTTGCCACCTATCCTTTATTAAGGACAGAGGGTCTCCCAGAGAGTTTTTAAGTGCTTGGTAACCTTTAGATATGCCTCTATTAAATGGATTCTGAGAGAACAACCATTTTTGAAGATGAAGGTTTTGGGAACCCAATGCTATGGGTTTGAGTGTATTAAATAGGTGGCGTAATTGTAGATACTTGAAGAAGTCTCTAGGAGGGATATTAAATTGCTCAGACAGATGGGAGAAAGAAACAAAGATATCATCTTTCCATAGTTGGGAGATTTTAGTCAATCCTCCAGATCTCCATCCCTCCAGATTTAGATCAGGAATGGCTATTTCGCAAACATTTAGTGGTGAATCATTGAGTTTAGTGGGAAGTAACATCACACCCCCAGGTAAGTTTCTCCAGGTTTGGAACATTGCTTTTATGGTTAGGAAAGGTAATTGTTGAGGTGATTTAAAATGTGAGAGAGAGCATAAATAATTTAACAGAGTGTGAGGTTTCAATAAATGAGACTCTATCTGGACCCATTTTGTAGAGGTGTCTTGTGAGAAAAGAGCCCTCATTTGGTCTAAAATAGTAGCTTGATGGTAATGGAATAAGGAAGGGGAGTTTAGGCCTCCCTGTGAAGGATGTAGGACCAATATTGATGCCTTTACTCTTGATTTCTTCCCACCCCATAGAAAACGTGATAACAAAGATTGGAGTTTACACAAGTATGAGCTAGGAAGAAATATTGGCACATTTCTCATCATGTATATTATTTTAGGTAGTATCACCATTTTAATAGCTGCTTGTTTACCCATCCAAGATAAGTTTTGTAGTTTTAAAGCTGAAAGGCTTTGTTTAATAGATTGAAGTAAAGGGGTGAAGTTACTAGAGAACAGGTTGGTGGGTGGAAATGTTAGATTGATACCCAAATATGGTAGAGAGTCCTTAACAATAGAGAAGTTATGAGCATTTTTTATTCTGGTCATGGTAGATTGGGAGAGTCCCAAATTAAGAATTTGGGATTTGGAAATATTCACTTTGTAATAGGAAGCTAGACTGAATGCATCAATAATGTCATTAATTGCTACAAGTGAGGTTAGAGGGTTGGAGGTGATAATGATTACATCATCCGCAAAAAGGCCAATACGATGTTCCATATTACCTATGGTGACACCAGAGATTTGTGGTGAGGAGCGGATATGTTGGGCAAATGGTTCCATGACCAAAGCAAAGATAAGAGGCGAAAGGGGGCAACCCTGTCGAGTGCCATTTAGAATGTTGAAGGGTTTAGAGAGAAAACTAGACGAGTAGACCATGGCAGTGGGTGAGGAATAGAGAGCCATTACCGCTTTTAGAAAAGTACCAGATATACCAAATTTCACAAGAACCTCTCTGATATAATCCCAGTGCACCCTGTCGAACGCCTTCTCCGCATCAAGGGAAAGAAGCAGAGAAGGCGTCCGAGAGGAGTGAACCACGTCCAGAAGATCAATAAATCTTCTCGTCCCATCTGAGGATTGACGATTTTTGACAAAGCCAATTTGATCATTATTAATGATATGTGGTAAAATCTCTACCAACCTAGAGGCAAGAATTTTTGAGTATATTTTTAAATCAGTGTTAAGTAAGGAAATGGGTCTGAAGTTTGAGGGTCTATCCAAGGCCTTTCCCGGTTTAGGGAGTGTTATGACTAATGCCTGTAGCATCTCTGAGGGAATATGACCAGATTCTAATATTTGGGAAAAGGTGCGGAGGAGGTATGGGACAAGTGTGGAGGTAAATTGTTTATAATATTCATTGGTTAGGCCATCAGGGCCAGGGGTTTTGTTTAGTTTCAGAGATTTTATAGCCTGCTCTATCTCTGAGAGTGTAATTTTGGAATTAAGTAGATCAAACTGTTGGGAGTTAATACTTGGCAAAGAAACAGAATTTAAAAAGCTATTTATAGTTTCTTTATTAGGGTGGATTATTGTAGTTGAGTTTTGGAGACCATAAAGGTCCCGGTAGTAGGAGGCAAACTCCTCTGAAATTAATTTGGGGTTGAGAATTTTTTGGTTGGTATGGTCGTACAAAAATGGGATTTTGGATTTTATTTCCCTGTTTTTGACTCTTCTAGCCAGTTGTTTATTGGCTTTATTACCCTGACTATAGTGGAAGGATTTGGTTCTGCGAAGATGGAAGTCATAGTTATTTTGAAAATAGAGGTAAAGCTGATAACGAGCTTTTTTGAGTCTAGCTAGAGTGCCTTTACTGAGAGTTTTTTGATGTTCTTGTTCTAGTGTATGAATGTCTTTTAGCAGAGCATCTATGTTCTGTAATCTGGTTTTTTTTTGAACTGCGGCTAACTTCAGAAAATGTCCTCTAAGGACAGCTTTATGAGCGCACCAAAGAGTGGTATCAGATACTTGGCTATCATCATTCATAGTAAAGTATTCCTTGAGTGCATTAGTAATAGATTCATGAGCAACGGTGTTAGTTAATAAGGAGTTGTTGAGACGCCACGGGGAGGTGAATGGTGAATCAAATTGTTCTTTAATGGTTAAGGTGATGGGTGCATGGTCTGACCAAACAATATCATGAATGGTCACTTGAATTACTCTTTGCAAGAGCCATTTATCAGATAGAAATAGATCAATTCTGGAGTAAGAGTGATGCGGGTTTGAGAAAAATGTATAGTCTCTTTCATCCACATGGAGAGTTCTCCATACGTCAAAAAGACCTTCTTTGTGAAGAAGGGATTGAAATTTAAAGGCGTTTTTATCTTTGTGGGATGGATTCTTATCTAGAATGGGATCAGGTGGCAAATTAAAGTCTCCACAGATAAGGAGGGAACCCCGTTTGATCTCTGCCAATTTGTCAAGTAACATTCTAAAGAATCTCATCTGATGTTTATTAGGCGCATATAGGTTGACTATAGTGTACATGGTATTGTTAAGGGAGCAGACCAAAATGATGTACCTTCCATCATCGTCTAGGACCTGTTTGTGTAATTGAAAGGATACGGTATTTCTAAGACCCACAATTACACCTTTTTTCTTGTGTGACGCATGAGCATGAAACATATGAGGGAATAAAGAGTTGTGCATTCGATAGGCATCACCTTCATTTAGGTGGGTCTCTTGAAGGCACAAGATATCACATTTTTGTTTTTTGGCTTCAGACCATGTTATGGATCTTTTAAAGGGGGTATTTAACCCCTTCACATTAAGAGAAAGTATTTTTATACCCATTTTACATAAGGAAGAGTAGATTGATTATTTTGCCTATTAACATCACCAATATCAAGTATGTGTAATTGAAAAAATAACTGAAAGCGGGTAATGAGAGAACCTGTAGTAGTCCATCATTGAAGACTTGAAAGACAACCAACGATTTCAGGTAAGTATGAAAAATAGTCCCATGGTATTGGTCCGAGCTAGTGAGGTTCTTGACTCCAAGTGTTACAGAAGCTGTAATACAAAAACAGAAAAAAACGAACCAGAACAACATAGATACAAACAAAACATTAAAGTCACTATGAGAAGTCATCAATATCCTTTTCAGGGGGTGAAAATTTGGATATGGAACAGAGGTAAATGTGGTAAGATCACCACAAGAGTGGAGGAGCTTTAGGTTTTAGCATACTCCAACCGGCACTTTGTACCGTGGGGAAGGCATACAGATCTGCAGATTTTTCATAATCAGGTGCAGATCAAAATATTAAGTCAGAAAACGGAGAGTGACAGGATAGATAGAATAATAAATGAAAGATAGCAGAAAAGGAAAAATAAAAAATTAGGCTCTGGATGAGGCTCCAACTTTTGTCCATTCCTGTGCGAGGGTAATAGGTTTCTTTGTAGGCGAAGAGCTTTGAGAAGTTGATGTGTGTTCTTCTATGTTCAGCAATGCCCAGTTTTTCAATGCTGTTTCTGCATCTTTAGGAGTGATGAGAGTATGGGTGATTCCGTTTCTTCGTACAATCAACTTAACGGGGAAGCCCCATTTGTATGGAATCTCATTTTGGCGTAGAATTCTTGTGTATTGAATAAATTCTCTGCGCCTTGAGAGTGTAGCAGAAGATAGATCCGAAAACAGGGAAATTTGTTGAAAACGTTCAGGAATAGATGGCTTTTGGCTCGCTGCTTTCAGGAGTGCCTCTTTCACTTGATAAAAGTGTATACGTGCTAATACATCACGAGGTATTTGAGATGGAAGGGATTTAGGCTTGGGTAGCCTATGTGCCCTGTCGATTAGTAGATCACTATTTGATGCTTCAGGCAGAAATGACACCATGAGATCTTTTAAATAGTCCTGAAGTTGGGAGTCAGATATTGTCTCTGGGATATTTCTGAACCGTATATTGTTTCTCCTCGAACGATCTTCTAAGTCAGCAATTTTCAGCTTCATAGCTGCAATGTCATCCTCCATGGCATTATTGGTATCTACTAGGCTATTGTGGGCAACAACTATTTCCTCCATTTTATCTTCCAGATGTGCTGTGCGTTCTCCTATGGCTACCAAATCAGCATGTATAGTGGAGAGGGCTTCTTTAATATCTGAGTGTATCGATTCTTTTAACTCATGAAGCATTGTCTTAATCTCTTGTAATGGCGCCTGAGATAGTGCATGAGGATCTGGAGTGACATTGTGAACAGTGTGGATAGAGGCAGATAAGTTACTCACTTTCTGAATAGAAGATCCAGCCATAGATGGGGACCTTTGCTGAGTGGGTTTCGGAGTTGTTTGTTCAGGTGCCGCCTGGGGTGAGTAACTATGTGCAGACGCTGGAGAGGATTGTGCGGCATGGCGGGAATCGGCGCCATCTTGTGACTGCGTCTGGGCCGGATGGAAGAAGGCCGTCAATTTCGGAGGGCTAGTACCTTTTTTCCTGCCTCGAGTCATGTTGTGGAGGTTCCAGGTAAAGAGTGGAGACACAATCTTTTGTATAAATCTGCCAAATGAGCGATCTGCAGCGTACTGAGTGAGCCGTTGTGGTGCCTGGTATGGAGCTCCTCACTTAGGCGACTGCTCTGTTCGGCATCCGGCCACGCCCCCCAGAGAGCTTTATTACCACTGGGGGAACAATAGAGGGCCTTATTTCTACTGGGGGATCAGTAAGGGCATTATTAATACTGGAGGGCTCTTCTACTAATGAGGGTACTCTTGTGGAGCATTATCACTGTTGGGGGCACAGTAGGGGGCAGTGTTACTAATGAGGGCATTCTAGAAGTGAATTACTATTGGTGAAGCACTATTACTATGGGGGGCACTGATATTTCTTCAAGATAGTATTTTGGGATATTGTGGGGCACAGCGAGCAGCAGGATAACACTGTGGGGACTCCAGGTTGGGGGATGATGATAGAAGCTGAGATGTCCGTGTGTCACACTCTGCAGAGACGAGGCGGCTGAGAGAAGTTGTCCAGACCGACATGGAGATGATGATGACAGAGAAGATCTACATCAGCGGAGATGTCACCTTGAGGCCCTGGATGTGAAAGGTAAGTGCTGCTGCGGAAGGGGGGGCAGGTGGTCGACTTAGAGAATTGGGCCATATGCATTGGGTCTTGGGCCCTGGATCTTTTGAGAGCCTAGCAACGCCCCTGGCTTATCCAGATGCTGAGCTGGAGACTTTAATCATGCTGATTTAAAGAGCGTGTTTCCCAAGGTGTATCAACTCATTGACTTTCCAACTGGGGAACAATAAAATATAGCTATTATGTTACTACCAGCATACAGACCTCGGGTCAGAGTTAATAAACCTGTTCACAAGCAGGTATGAGTGTGGCCAAAGGGGCATCAGAGACACATCAAGACTGTTTTCAGATCACTAATTGGAATGGGTTCAAAGATGCTGTGACACAAAATGGCACTGTAGATCACCAGGAGTATAAGGAGACCTATATCACCAAATGCATAGATGATGTTACTGTTTTTAAGACCATTACTATCTGTGCTAATCAAAAGCCATGGTTTACAGGTGAGGTCTTTAAGCTTCTATAGGCCAGGAATGCTGCCTTCAAAGCAGGAGACCAGGAGAAGCGGAGGCAGGGCCGCTTCTGCCATGAGGCGAGATGAGAATCTTGCCTCAGGCGGCAGTTTTCTGTATGTTTGAGGGGCGGCATCCACACAGCAGTTAAACACTGATCGCAGTTGGGGAATTTCCCAGCTTAGGAGTCCCTGCTCTGACTCCATATATGGATGTATCCATATATGGTGTTAATGTAATCAACATGAAAGGTTGTATTCCCAATCATGGTCACTATGCTTGGGGACACCCTATGTATATATAAGTCACAACCTTCTACATTATAGACAGGAACCTTAACCACTGGGCTATAGAGCTCAGTGTTGAGTCACTGGTGAAAAACCTGATAGAAGTTTCTCTTCTATAATACATTAGAAACTTCTATGAGGTTTTTAATGCAAGAGAAAACTCTATGAGGTTTTTGAGCTATGATTTAACATTCAGCTTTATAGCCTAGTGGTTAAGGGTCTTGCCTCTAAAATAGAAGATTGGCAGTTCAAATACCCACAGAAACATTTTAAAAATAGAGGCCAAATAAACCTTAAATACACAGGGTGTCCTCAACAGTGAAATGTTTGATTTTATTGCGAAACACAATTTGCGTAAAATATGATCAATAACACCCGTATTAACCCACACCAACCTTTTTAACTTGTGTAACCAGTATTTTTTGTTGGGAAAGGTGGCAACCCTAGCAGCACCCGCTCATTAGGACTCACTTCGTAAAAAATTATCGCGATATTCTGACCCTCATAACTTTTTAATACTTATTTCTAGATGTGGGGGGCTCATTTTTTGTGGGGCGATCTGTCATTTTTGACAGTACCATTTTGGGGTGTGCATGACTGGATCACTTTTTATTAAATTTTCTTGGGGGATAAAGTGATGAAAAAAACGTGAATTTTGCATTTTTGCATGCGGTGATACCCATAATGCTATTTTTATTTTGTGTTTTTTTTTATTTTGGGGAATGGGGGTGATTTTAATTTTTAAGGTGTTTTCAAAACGTTTTTTTTTATTTTTTTTTTTACTTTTTGTTAAGTCCCCCAAGTGGACCACGACTTACAATCATCAGTAAATTGCTCTATTAGTCTATATAGAAATCACTATATCACAGATCAGTGCTGCCATCTAGTGGATTGAACTGTGATATACCAACAATGAGCCTGGAAGCCTAGTACAGGCTGTGGCTTATTTATAGAACAGGGCACTTTCCCCAATCTCCACTGGGGGAAAATGCGCCTGAAGACGAATCCCGAGCTTCCGGTTTTTAACACTCTCAGATGCCGTGAGTGAGGGGAACTCATTGCTGTGAGGGGAGGGGGAATGTGGTGTATTCTGGGGCCATGAGGGTGAAGATCTGTCTCCTTTACTAAATGTTTTTTTTTTAGAGGGTACAGTCCTGACCAAGTTTTCATCCCCAGTAAAAGAGGAGATAATCCCAATTGGGCCCTCTCTTGCCCTGGGCCCCATAGAAGTTGCATGGTCTGCCGCTATGGTAGTTATGCCCCTGCATCCAAACACACCCTGTTCTGGAGATTAGAGTTGATCCCAGAGGTAGGACTTGCAACTCTCTGACGTTGATGGAATATTCTAGAGATATGCTATTAATGTCCCAGATAGGCCAACCCTAAAGGAATTGTTTCAAGAAGACAACCCCTTTTTCAATTTAACTGGTCCAAAGATCAGCTGATTATTTTGTACGTACCTTCTGTAGCCCTCCCTTGATGAATACCAGACTATGGAAAACATGGCCAGGCCTTCTCCAGAATACAGCTATTTCCATCAGCCCAATAGATATTGAATAAAGTGGCAGGACGTACAGTATGCTTGAACCAACCACTATTCCCATTTATACTCTACTTTACCTTGGCTACATGATGAGGGGGACTCAGGGCCACCATTTTATTGATCCTTAGGGGACCCATGGGAAGGGCACCCAACTATTATATATTTGCCACTTGTCCTGGATATCTAAGGAAAGCATAAATTCTAGAATGAACGATTGACCAAAGAAAGTTTTATAAGCAACATTTGTTTGACTAAAAGACTTACTTGACCTTCAAGACTATGACTATGATAAATTTGTACTGTTGCCATTAATATTGTTGCCATAGTTCTATATATTATTTTTATATTAGATTTGAACAGACATTGCAGCATACACTGGTATAGAAGATAAGAGAGCAAGGACTCAAAAGGACCTGCATGCAGGTAATTACTGTACAAAAGTAATAGAGATAGACTGAAGAGATATACTTTAGGGAATGGCAAATAATAACCGATGTTCCTTCTATATTTAACACAGAATAAAATGATACTTCAGCTGGTTGTTAGCCCAGAAGATCACATCTCTAGTGCATAGGAAAAATTATGACTCATTCTACCACCGAGACACATACATAGCTCATGTATGTTATCACATGGTCATGGAACGAAAGCTGCAGTGAAAAAAAATATCCTGTTAGCTCCTGATATGTCTGTTTTAGGAAAATACTTACATACCCAATCAAATAATTATGAAGAATATTTTCTTAGAACTCTACATGCTACCATTCCTCTTATTATTTTTTTTTGGACAAATTGACAACTGGATCTTACCATTCTCCTTGTGAGAGGGGCATAGTCAGTGTGCATAGTCAGCATTGATTAGACAAAGTCAGGTTGTCACCCTCACATACTCAGATTCCATATATTCATGCATCTCTAGGAGTTGCAGCACAGCACAGATTTATAGTTGAAGTCATGTTCATTAACCTCAATTCCTGACTTAGCCTAGTACATATCCCATGTCTTAAATCAGTAAGAATGACTAATATATTTCAAACATCTAAAATCTCAGAATAATACTAGGCAAGTTTTTTTTTTTTTTTTTTGGGGGGGGGGGTAAGGGGAGGGTGTGTCAAACATTTTGGGTAGCCTTCCACAAGCTTCTCACAAAAAATTGCTAGGTCTCCTTGCTTGCACATTTTCAGTTCTACCCAAAAATGTTTTATAGGAGGATGTCCCCTCGTCACAGTCACAGTCCTGGGGATAAATAGATGATGGGAGAGATCTCTGTACTGACCTCTGATATATTTATACATAGTTATTAGATCTTCCCTCAGTCGTCTTTTTTCTAAAGTGAATAAGTGAATAAGCCTAATTTTGATAATCTTTCTGGGTACTGTAGTCCACCCATTCAAGTTATTACTTTAGTTGCCCTCCTCTGAACCCTCTCCAGCTCTGCTATGTCTGCCTTGTTCACAGGAGCCCAGAACTGTACACTGTACTCCATGTGTGGTCTGACTAGTGAATTGTAAAGTGGCAGGACTATGTTCTCATCACGGGCATCTATGCCTCTTTTGATGCAACCCATTATCTTATTGGCCTTGGCAGCAGCTGTCTGACACTGGTTTCTACAGCTTAGTTTGCTGTTCACTAAAATTCCTAGGTCTTTTTCCATGTCAGAGTTACCCAATATTTTACCATTTAGTATGTACTGGTGACTTGCATTATTCCTTCCCATATGCATAACCTTACATTTGTCAGTGTTAAACCTCATCTGCCACTTCTCTGCCCAAGCCTCCAGTCTATCCAGATCCCTCTGTAGCAGTTTACTGTCCTCTTCTGTGTTAATTACTTTACACAGTTTAGTGTCATCTGCAAAAATTGATATTTTACTGTGCAAGCCTTCTACAAGATCATTAATAAATATATTGATGAGAATAGGGCCCAATACTGACCCCCTTGGTACCCCACTAGTGACAGTGACCCAATCTGAATATGTGCCGTTAATAACCACCCTCTGTTTTCTATCACTGAGCCAGTTACTTACCCACATACAGACATTTTCTCCCAGGCCAAGCATTCTCATTTTATATACTAACCTTTTATGTGGTACTGTGTCAAATGCTTTGGAGAAGTCCAGATATACGACATCCATTGATCCATATGGTCCAGTCTAGAACTTACCTCATCATAGAAACTGATTAAATTGGTTTGACATGACCGATCCCTCATGAAGCCATGCTGATATGGAGTTATTTGATGCTGATATGGAGTTATTTTAGTTTTTTTTCCAGGGGTAGTTTAAGTTCCCAGTCTACCCCTGGCCAACTTGGTGTATGTAAACCTCTGATCCACAGGGAATGAAATGATCTGAAATTAATCATTGCCTCTATTATTATTCCAACATTTCGCATTCTTGAACTATACTAGTGATCCTCACTGAGAACTGACCTATGCGAGGGAATGAGTGCTTAGAAATAATTGCCAGGAATTGTGAAAACTGACTTTTATTAGGTTTTGGCTAAGGCTATGCAAATGTATGATTTCAACTACATAAGATAAGATGCTCTAGTGTTGTTATTTCAAGGAGAATTCAATTATATACTAAAACAGGCATGTCTGGAGAGCTGACAGGGGACCTGTAAGACATCATTGGGCAGCAGCAGTGGGACAAGTACACTTGGTGTCCAAGGCAGGGTTTTCAGTATATGCCCCACCACTGTTGGTCATTGAAATTAAGAATAATAAATGTCAGATGAAGAAGCGCTCATTTACCTGTCTACTTCCCCCCATTCCCATCAATCCCTAGCATTTTTATAACTTCACATTTCCCTTCATTACTACTGCTCCAGTTGGTTATAGAACAATTGTATCACTTCCATCATTGATGGCCAATGCAACTGCCTGTCCTGGATCTGTTGGCTGGTTCGGCTGGTTGACATGTACAGTATATTAGGCTGATATCTTTAGAAACCACCATCTATTGAATTAATAACAACCCTATGGGTGGATTTTATTAAGATCAGTGTTTTATAAGCTGTCTTAATTTGTGTTCTGTTGGCATCAGATGTGCCCCAATTATTAAGTGGCACGCAGCTCTTAATTTTGGTACATCTCGGGAAGTCTATGCACCAGAATTGAAATCAAGAATTTCAAGCATAAATCAAGTATTTTCTGGCATAAATGAAAACAATTATGTTGGGCCACCTCTGACCTATCTTAGCCACCCACTTCTGCCAACATTTGAAATTTTTTGACCCCAAAAAAGCTGCTATATAGGGTTTAATTAATTGCTTCTTATGTCTGAGGGTGGAAACGTTGCAATTAACATGGATAAATAAAGGGATCTTCATTTTGCATCTATTGGAGTGCTGCAGTAGTATCTTCTTTTGACCATCTATTGAATATGTATGTAGTGTGGCAGGAGTCTCAGATATTTGCTTACAGGGGGGCAATTCACATGCCAATTCTCCTTTGTCACAGCTGATTATGTCCAAGGTAATCAGTATCAGGACTGAATGTTAGCTTCACCCCCACTTCCTCCACAAAGCTGAAGGTCAATGTTGATTGGGGGTCATATCTTCCTGCTGAAACAATTTTCATATTTTTACATGGCTTCGGAAAGTACAGAAAAGATATCAGCAGAAGAATGTTCTTCGGGTTCCCTATTGATGACGCCAGGCCCTGGCTTTGATAATTACGATAGAATTATGCTCTTTCAGATAATCACACTAGTCTTTTGTTGCTCATTTTATTAACTGATGACATTTGGTTTTTTGAAATGATTGCAATAAAGACTGATATTCAACAGCTAAAGAAGTTCATTTGTGCCTTGTAGAATACTACTCATTGATATTACTGTTTCCATAGAGATTATACTACGTTCTAATATAAACTCACAGGAGGTGGTTTGTCCTTTAGTTAACTGTAATAAAATTTCATTTAATTTCTGTAAGGCAAAACACATAGGAGTGATGTACATTAGCAGCATGTGCAGCTTTGTGCCATACATGAACACAACACATACCAAAAAGTCATCACACACGAGATTTTGCTTGGGATCCTCAACCTAGATGGCCATGGCAGACTCTTTGATCTCAAATGGATGAGGTGACTTTGACATTTTTTTTACAACCATTTCAGTGAAAATGTATTCATTACCATGAAGCACAAGGAAATTCGGCTTTGCAGTGAATGAAATTTTCCCCGAAATTCGGATCAAAGTCCACTTTGGATAGTTCAGTTCGCTCAACACTAATGCTCATGAAACTTCTTATCTCGTGTAAAACGAAACCCATGACGCACTTCTCCTTTCTACAGTACACTACAGCCACAGTTCAAGCACCACCCCTAACCACGCCCAGCTAATTTATAGCTCCTCCCACCTATCTAGTTACATAGACACTCCCCTATCACTGCCACTAACAACACCCAGCTAGTTTATAGCTCCTCGCACCCAGCTAGTTACATAGATACTCCTCCATCACTGACACACCCATGGACATGACATCACAAAAAATAAGAAAGAGCAGCATGGACATGGTCATGTGACCACAGCCCAGAATGGAAGATAGGAGCAATAAAGGTAAAAGAAATGCATTACAAAATTACAGCTACCTTCATAAATGATTATTTTAAAGGATGTTGGTGGAAACTTAATCAGATCTGACACCGCAAAACTCGTGACAGAGCTAGGAAGGTGTTGGGGCAAGCTGTATAAACATATCTTTATGGTAGGTGGCAGGTCTTAGAAAGCTTCATTTTGGAGGATGCCGATCCTGCTCAGAAGGTGGTCCTTCATTGTGAAGTCCTCTCTGCATTGACCCGATCCACAACCCTCTCCCCCTGCTCTGAGTGACTGCTATAGTGTCCACCTTGGAGACTGCTATAGTGTTCATTCAGAGCAGAAGAGAGAGACTGTGAAGCAGCTCACTTCACTGTGAGGTACAGGCATCTGTTGAAACAAAACATAATTTTCTTGGTTTAATTATTAAAAAATTAATTCATTTTTTAATTATTGAATTTTACTCATTTTATGCTAGAAATCATTTTTTTCAATTGATCTTTATTAAAATGTTGAGCCATTTCTGGGATGCAAGGGTTAAAAAAAATCAGTCTGTTTTCAAGCTTTGACTTTCTGTTCTCTTTGAATCCTGTCAGTCGGCTCATGTGTAGCTCTTACCTCTGATCACCTGACCCTGATAAACACTTATTCAAGCCATATTCCTATCAGTTTGATAAGAATTGAGGTATAATGTATGTTTATGAGGTCAGGAGATCAAAGATAAGTGCTGAAAATGAGCCGTCAGTGGGTGGGATTGAAAGAAAACAGAAAGCCACAGCTCGCAAACAGACTGATTTTTTTAAACCTTGTAACCCTTGAAATGGCTGAATATTTTAATTAAAGACTGATTGAAAAACAAAGGATGTTTAGCCCAAAGTGAGTAAAATGCAATCATATAAAAATGCCCCTAAAGGTAAAAGGCACAAGATGTCAAGACATGAGAAAATGAATTGATGGGTGAAAAAGATGTCACAATTCATTGCATTTTGTATTATGCAGGGATACAGCACCTTTCACAGCCACTCTAGGAGAGCATACCAAGTGCCTATGAGTCTGTACAATGGACCTGTAGGGACTCCTTTTGCCGCTGTACTTTTTCTGTGCCTTGCTATTTGCAGGATCATTAATAACAATGCATTAGTAATAGAAGCATTAAGAACCTGGACGATAAAAACATTACTTACTATTAGGAGTAAAATAGTTTTATTAAATCTCTGAGGGATTTTAGAACTGTTGTTTTTTTAGGAATGACAAATAGTATCAATTTACTTGTACAATTTTGATCATCTTTTAAGCTTTCTGATAAAAACAACACAAATCGTAAAGGAGAGAATGATAATCTACTTGTGAATTGAGATGCCCTTTCTTACTTGTATCAATGAATAATTAAATAGAGCATATTAAATACATCCTTATCATCAGATATACGAAACCTCTGCACACAAGATCACATTCTTGTCCTCCGGAGAAAAAGTGCAACTGTTGTAATTATGTTGACATGTGGTTTGTCATGATTAATTCATGTTTCCTAAGCTGTTAGCACATTTCATGCTGAATTGGGTTGTAGAAGAAAATTCATTTTTATTCCTTTGTTACTGCATTTCTACCAGTATGTGATGCCTGAAAGGAGGAAATGACACGGGAAGTTCTGAAAATAAAATATGAAAATGGAACTGGAATGTTTCTATACCTAATCAGAGTCAATTTAAGAAACTCAACTGACAACATCAAATGCACAATAATCTATATTAACTGTGAGTCTTCTTGAAGAAATGTACTTTTCAGACAAGGAAAGAACCAACTATATCATATATTGAATGAAAGAAAATTAGGCACACTGTACAGTATCTGCAGTTTATTCTAAGACTAGTTTCACACGGATACAGCCTGGCAGATCTCTGGATCTGGAGTAGCCTGCCGGCCACTATTGACTTCAATGGGATCAGTGGTGTACATAGAGAAGTAAGGGCCCCATATGAAGGATCATACCAGGTGCCCCACATAAGACAGAAGAGTTTCTGCCTAAACCCTTTTCAATTACACTTGGGCCATTTTTCCACTGCTTTATTTGCTAAAAGTTGTTCCTTTACAGGGTAGAGTCCTGACCAAGTTTTCACCTCCAGTAGAAGAGGAGATGATCCCAACTAAGTCTGGACCCCTCTTGCCCTGGGCCCCATAGCAGTCGCATGGTCGGCCACTATGGTAGTTATGCCCCTGAATGGGATCCATTGGAGATCTGGCCGCTACTCAGTAAATGTGCCGGGATTTAGTAGGAAAAAAATGATGCTTTTTGTCTGACTGAATCCAACCATATTAGCCGGATAGCAGGCTAATCTCTGCTGGATCCCATTATAGTCAATGGGGGCAGGCAGGCACATGGTAACATCCGCCTAAGCGAGATCAAAAGAGAACTCTGATAGGCTTTGCTTTAATGAACCAGCCGTTAACAGCACTCTGCAAACACAAATAATAAAGTAAACACAATTGTACCATACTCATTACAGAAAATGTCCAAATGCTAATGCTACATTATAAATGTGAGATTTTTGGCAAATACATTTTGTACGTAATTATTTGTGCCTGTCCGCCAACGACAAGGTGATCTCTTTAGGACAGGAACCTACACTAAATACTACCTCCTCTTATGCCATACTGGCCTCCATTAAGCTCAGGGAATGCAGGTTCCACATGAATGCTGAGCCCACACTGTAATATACCTCTCGGTGCCACAATGACCTGTATTAAATTCAGGGAATGCAGTCTCCAGATGCATGCTGAGCTCACTCTATTTTATAGTAATAAACATGACAATTATAACTTTATTCATTAACGCTAAATTATAACTTTATTCATCAAAGCTAAATGAATGCAAATTAAAAAAAATCATTAAAGGGGTTTTTCCGGGAACTAAGAAAATGTAAATACTTAAATATGACTTTATGATAAATATATTCCCAAATACCTTTCATTAGTTATAATGGCTCATTTTGTTTAGGGAGCAATCATCTGGAGAAAAAAAATGTCCGCTGTCCTATTAGTTGACACAAAACCTGTTCTAATCACACAGGAGGACAAGTTACTTCACAGCACTGAGCTAAAGAGCTGCCTCATCCCCCTCTCTGCTCTGCTTGTCAGGGAGTATGGTCCTGAATACAGCTGAATCTCTGGTGGAATGGAGATGAGGAGACATGAAATACAGAGAGGATTGTGGGATGTGGCTAATGAGCAGCAGCTCTTGTATGCAGTCTCTATTAACACAGCCACAGTCTGTCCTGTCCATCCTCTCTACACTAAATTTCCCAGAGATTCAGCTAAAGTTCTTATCCGCTGTATTCAGGATCATAATCCCTGACAAGTAGAGCAGAGAGGAAGATGAGGCAGCTCTTTAACTCAGTGTTCTGAAGTGACTTCTCCTTCTGTGTGATTAGGACAGGTTTTGTGTAGACTAGTAAGACAACAGCCATTTTGTTTCTCCTGATGATTGCTCCCTAGACAAAACGAGCCATTATTAATAATGAAAGATATCTGAGAATATATTTATTATAAAGTAATATTAATGTATTTTAATATTCTTAATTCCTGGAGAACCCTTTTAACTCTCAAAATTGAGAGTTGAAAATGTAAATAATAGATACTTTTGTGGTGCAAAAGCAATATTATTCTCATACACAATATTACTCTAGATTTTCGTGTGACTTTATGGCTCTTGGTTTTTTAAACTTTCTTCGACACAATGATAGTCATCGAGTTCTACATTAAATGGGACTATAAACAAGTGTATATTGCTTTACAGATACCCATTTAAAATATCAGTGTTTTAAATTGCCTTTTTGATTTTCCAATTTGTGCTTTAAAAAAACATCATCTTATCTGAAAGAAATAGAATTGCTGACAAGCTGTGGCTGTTTGATGGCAGTTACAATTGGGGTTTCATGTATCTTTTTATACCGTGCTTCTGTCATTCTCTTTTCTCAAAGGACTATAATCTCAGTTTAATGTTTGTGCGAGAATAGATACAAGACAGAGGAAATGGGAATCAAGCTAGTTTTTATCCCTGTCCTATGAAATATTAGCTGCCACACCAGAATGTATGATTTTAGCCAGAAATAATATCCATTTTTGGTTTCTTATAATACACAATGGTATGGAATCAATATGGTAAACTTGGGGAAACCTACTGGCAGATTTATGTTCCATTAGTGCATCACCTCCCAGGAACAAAGGATACAACATATTGAAATTCCACATGTTGATTCTTCTTTTTCCTATTATCTGCTGTGGGTAAATTATTGGGCTACCTGTATACACATTGCATTGATGTCTGATTCAAAAAGAAAATCTGCATCATAATTCAAAGTGTAAACATGGTCTAATCAGGAAAATAAATTGACTAGTGACTCCTCACCCTGGACATTTGTGATGAGGAGATATTTGAGTTAAAGTGTAACTGCCATTTCACTACCATAAATGAAATTCCTAACATATGTGATGCTGAAGGGCAGATATTCATGACGTTTTATTTTTCAGCTAATTTTACCTTTCTGATGTCTGTATTCAGCCCTTGACAACCCTATTTCTGTGTGCCTCTATTTCAGCATCTTCCTAAGATGGCCTCTGCTGCACTTTCCTGTGGTGATGTTTGCCATGGCCATCCTGTATTTCCCTAACTTCCCATAAGCCCTTGCTCTCCTCACATGAACTAGCAGGGCCAATCATAATGCAGATAACTCCCCCACTACCCCAGAGCAGTGTGTATCCTCTCACATACAGCTAACCAGAGACAAGCCTTGCAATTACATAAAATCAGTAAGCATTTGTTTTAGCCTCTTAATAGTCACATTAAAAGGTTTTTAGGAACCATTTGGGGTATATATAGTGTATTAAATAACTTTTATGAATTTATTTTTAGGGGGAAAGATAAAAAACCCTGAAATTTTTACATTATATTGTGGAATTTTTATGGCGTTCACTGTGTGGTAAAAATAATGTAATTTTATTATGTGGGTCATATATTGATGATAATGTCACACACATTTTCATATTTTTTTATCAACTTCTGCAGCCTGTCAGCTCTGCAGCTGCTCCGTCATTCTCCTCCACACTGACAGGTGTGTGTGTGTGTGTGTGTGTGTGGGGGGGGGGGGCTGCTTTATCTGCTCATATCTCTGGTTTGATACCAGCTAGAGACATGCGCTTTGTATTTTTTGAAAGCTGACATTCAGACAATACCCGAATGACAGCAATATGCTCAGTACAGGGGAAGATATCACTGATAGAAATAGGGATGCTGTGAATGAAGCTTAAAGTGAAAGGAAAAGCAGATTTTACCCGAGATTATTCCCAACTCGATTTCTCAATGATTTCTCCTCTGTTGCTTGGACTTTAATTCTGGTCTTGTATGGAAGCCTGGAAGGTCAGCTTTCAAACAAGGCCAGTTGCATGTTGCATCTAGCTGCTATCATTCAGGAGATATCACCATGTAAAGAAGCCCTCCCCCCTCCACTTTCTGCCTCAGCCCAGCTCCAGACACTCAGGGCTCAGCTCTTCCTTCCAGTGCTGATCCGTCTCTTGTTTATAATACAGAGAAGATGGCTGCACATGACAATGCTGTTAGAAGAGGCTGCAGAATAGGAAAGTAGCAAGCATTTTTGGGAGTTATTATCAGGTAAAACTTAAAATGATTACATTTTAAAGCACAAAAGCACTTATACAGCAGGGTGTACTATACCATTAGGGTATAAAAAATGAAACGGCAATTACACTTTATCTGCAGTGAAGGCTGGTTTCACACAATCTTAATTTACATATTGTACACCTAATTCCTTGTTTGATCACATATCTGACTTTTTTGGAGGAGGAAAATCTGCCTCAAAACCTCCTAAAATAAACTCCAAATGAATTTACTCTAACTGTAGCATATGGATCTATGATATAGTTAATTTGGATCCATTGTTGGACCAGGATTTTAGCCTTTTAAACAGACTTTGAGACATGACTTGGATAATAATTAATCCAGCATCTCATCTGCCGACAGCTCTTTAGAGGTGATTACCCCTCATCAGTGCAGAGAGTACTCGTTTACCTTGTTGAGAGGCCTAGGTTAGGAACAGGGGATACTATATCTACTTATGCAGAGTGCATTTATTGGCATTAAGAGGTACAGTATCCCCCAAATCCTAACCAAGGCCCCTTACCCAGTTAAGCCAGTATTCTCTGCACTGATAAAGGGCAATCAACCAAAACAGCTGTCTTCAGATGAGGTACCAGCCTGTTATCCAAGTCACGTCTCAAGGTCTGTTTAAAAGGTCGAACATTGACTTATAGGATAGCTGCCTTACATCTAGTGGCATAAGAAGCAGAACTTGCTAAGAGCTTTTTTGCATAACCTCTTCCCAGAATTCCATAGGAGTGTTGCTGATTATTAGGATTTCTCCATAAGGAAAAATAGTATTCTCCAAGGCATAATATAGGCACACAAATAATCTTGTATTACACTGAGCATGGTGGCTCAGTGGTTAGCACTGTTGCTTTCAGCACCTAGGTTCAAATCCGACCATGGAGAACATCTACGTGTAGTATGTATGTTCTGTGTGGGTTTCCTCCCACACTCCAAAAAAATACTGACAGAGAACTTAGATTGTGAGCTCTATTGGAGACAGCAAGTAATGCTAATGTCTGTAAAGTGCTGTGTAATATGTCAGCACTATATAAGTGGGTTAAATAAATAAATAAATAAATACCAGCCAACATCACAATCTGCAAGAAAAAAAAGTCTTACACCAACACCATATTGCTATAACTGTTTTGATTTTGAAAAACTACATGTGAGAGACCATGTTGGGGGCAAACAATTGTATAGGAATTGAAGAACATTGTGTGTGTCATATGACAGTTGCAATGCATAGATGTTAATTTATAGAGAAGCAATGGAATAGAAATCCATACCCCAGTTACTGGAAAATGACAGAGTAGAAGCATACAGAGTCATATTTGTGTGTATATTGTTACTATTCTGCCTTACCATGGCTTTCAGCAGTACAATAAAACTGTTGATAAATCCCATACCCTCTGTTGACTCTGTCCCAGTTTACACAGCAAAGCTGACAAGTAAGTGGGAGAAAATACAAAGTGTCATCGGGTTGTATCTGCTTCAGTGGCCAGTGGTAAATGCTACAATATTTAAAAATATTTAAACAATTTTTTTGATAAACATAAAACACTGATTTTTTGCAGAGCATCCAAGTGGATTTAACCCTGTGCAGCAAGAAAACCACTGCCATGTGTGAATTTAAAAGGAATGAGTCACCATATACTTTAGCTTGCAATGAAACATCCTTACATGCCAGATGTGCACTTCTCAATACATTCCAATGATGTTGTTCTATTTCCTGTGGCCCTGTTGTGGAGAAATTAGGCTTTTTGGTGTGTGCTCATTAGCCCCTGGGTACAACAAAGTTGAGACCTCTGCTCCGGAGACTCCGATCAGTTTCCTTCCTGGCCGCACCCTTACCACTTTGGATGACAAGGTCAGAAGGTGAAGACGTACTCACGCCTAACCCTGAAGTCTCACTATTGCTTGGTCACTGATTGGAGCAGGCACAGTACAATCATGAGACGTCAGGACGTGAGTACATCTTCAGTGCTTGGCCCTGTAAGTCAAATTGTTGGGGGCACAGTTGGGAAGGAAAAGGAGCAGAGCCTTGGGTGCAGCCTGGAGCAATTGCACCACTCTCGTTGCACTCAGGATCTAGTTAGCATAAAATAGTAGGCCTAATTTCTCCACAATACAGCCACCAATGGAAATAGCACAAACACAATTAGAATATATTGAGAAACGTGCCTCTGGCATGTAAGACGGTTTCATAGAGAGCTATGTGGTGACAAATTCTCTTTAACCACTTCCCATCCGGGCCATTTACCCCCTTCCTGACCAGGCCTAATTTTGCAAATCTGACATGTGTCACTTCATGTGGTAACTTTGGAACGCTTTTACTTATCCAAGCCATTCATAGATTGTTTTCTTGTGACACATTGTACTTTGTGTTAATGGTAAATTTGAGTCAATATATTTTACCTTTATTTATAAAAAAATCCAAAATTTACTGAAAATTTTGAAAAAAATCACAATTTTTTAAATATTAATTTCTCTGCTTTTAAGTTGCATAGGGATATCTAATAAAATTGTTATTAATGAACATTCACCATATGTCCACTTTATGCTGGCATAATTTTGGAAATGTAATTTTATTTTTTGAGGAGGTTAGAAGGCTTCGAATTTTAGATGTAATTTTTAAGATTTTCATGAAAATGTCCAATAGTTAATTTTAAAGGACCTTTTCAGTTCCAAAGTGACTTTGAGGGGCTTAAATAATAGAAACCTCCCATAAATGAACATATTTTAGAAACCACAGCCCCCAATGTAATCCAAACTGATTTTTACAAAGTTTGTTAACCCTTTAGATTTCCCACAAGAATTAAAACAGAAGGAAGGTGAAATTTTAAAATAAATATATTTTGTTTGCAGATTTTCAATTTTTAATTCATTTTTCCTATAAGATAGCAAGGGTAAACCGCAAATCAAACCTGAATATTTATTTTCCTGATTCTGAAGTTTGCAGAAACACCCCATGTGTGGTTGTAAACTGCTCTATGACTGGCAGTAATGAGAGGGAGATAGTACAAGCATTTGTGATGGCTTTGACAGCTTGTCAGAGTGATCAAAAGCCTGGAGGCCAGGAAAAAAGGTCTCAGGTTAAAGCTCCATGTTCTTGGCTGTCAGAAGGCAGCTGAGTCATGGAGCTTCTATGTACAGGTGCTGCACACAGGGGGCAAAGCTCAAGGACGTTTTAAAATGTCCATTCAGAGATAGAGATCCACTACCAGGACGTTTACAGTCAATGGGCAGACTGGAAGTGGTTAAGCAGTCTAAAACAGCCAAATACTTCTGACTTGCTAAGGCCTTATTCAAACAATTGTAATTGTGCTGCATGTGGATAGCACATTGACCCACAGACACTTAGAGCATGCACTATTCTGGAACAACTCTCACAGAATACATAGCAGAAGACCGACCATTGGTAACAATTTTCTCCAGTGGTTGCCAGGTCTTTACACAGATGTAAAGGTCAATTGTGGTATTATAAATCATCTGTGTTGTGGCAGGAACATGGACAGTTTTTTATGGATGTCTGAATAAGGCCTAAAGGGGAGATCTGAGGGAATTTGATTTGACCATAGTTTCCTTGCTTTAGTATCATATCTCCCAGGGATAAAGGGAAGTGATCCCAACAATCAAAGAATATTAGGTAATGGAATGAATTTCTCAGAGCAGATTCCCCTTTGGTTCACCAGAAGAACTTGCATGTTGATAACTTGTATCTATTCTCTCAGATTTTGATTTCTTTTCCAGCCTAGAGTTATGTGATTTACACCTCAATGTGAAAAAAAAGTTATTCCTTTAGCAAGTTAATGTAGTGGAAAGTAGTTAAGACATGCTTATGCCTTTGGCTTTTTGTTCTCCAAGACATTACTGATTTACATACAATTTAAGCTTAAGATTTGAGGAATTTCTGAACTGTTTAGGGACAATGCAACTGATTTTCAGAGAATCATCACGTTGCTCTCATATATTTAGATCTTCAAGAGCGAAGCAGCTTTTTTTATAATGTAAAATTCACTTGAGCTACTAAATTCACTAAAGAAAGGAAAAGAGCCCATGATGATGGTTGACCTGAGAAGAATACCCCATTATAACTCAAGTCTGACTTTAAAATGATGTGCAAATGTACCATACATTATTTTTTTTGTATGCTACCTATTTTTATTGTTTAGAGAAATTAGAGAAATACAGTATGTATAGTTATATCAAGTAGCTTCTTTTGATGGGTTTACAACATTGCTTCTCAACCTCAGTACTTACAGAGGTATAACATTTTCAATACCCAGTGTGTATTAATTTGTCATGGTTTCCAAGTAAGACCTCTACTTGCCACCATTCTATAGGACTCTTCATTGTTAGGGCCCATTCACACAACTGAATATTTGTCATCATCCATTTCTCATTCATTTCAATGGGGCCGCAAAAGATGATGACAGCATATTATGTGCAGTCCGCATCCGTACTTCTGTTCCATGGCCCACAAAAAAGATAGAATAGGCATTTCTATCATAGGATTGGCCGGTCCACAAAATGCTGACCGCATACAACCGGTATCTGTGTTTTGCGGATCCGTAATGTGCACTTTTACATCAGTAAGTAATAACATCCATGCAAGACACTAAAAGTTCCTATTGAATGTCTGCAAGCAAAGATCTTGGAAACTATAAGGAATTGATAAAGTATATTATAAAACAAAATCCTGACAAAGGCCTCTGACCTAGTTAAGCCAGTTACGTATTTCTGCTGTGCACTGATACAGAGGAGAAACTTTTAACAATTGTCTGTAGGTGAGGTCCTGGCTTAGTTATCATCCAAGTTATGCTTCAAGCCCTAGGAGAGCTACCGTAAATCTAGTGGCATCAGAGGCTCTGCTTTTTTTTTCAGAAAGAGAGGCAATTTGCATATATTTTTCCCAGAATCCAGGGCAGCATTGACTGGCCTATAAGACTCCTTATGCCTACTAGGCACTCTCTATAAGGAGAAATAGTAACTCCTTCCCCAAATCCTGACCTCGGCCTCTAAATCCGTTAACATATTTCTCTCTGCTGCGCCCTGATGATGCAAACATCCTGAAATAGCTGTCTGCAGATGAGGCACTGGCTTAGCAATCACCTAAGATATGCACCAAGGCTTTTTTTTTTTTTTTAAAGAGGTTGAGCGTTGACTTATATGCTAGCTACCTTACATCAGGAGTCAGAGGCTCAACTTTCTTTTCTTTTTGGACACATAGCTAATTTGCATCTCCTTTTCCAAGAAAAAATGTATGCAGCTTTTGGAACCAAAATAAGATGTGGATCAGAAACTATAGACAGTATAAGGGACTACGTATCATCTTTTTGTTTTTTGGATCAACTCCGGTTTTTGGCTTTCAAAACTGCATTAAAAACCTGATTATGTGACAGCACCGTAAGAGGCATAATGACAGCAGTTGCAACTGGTCTCTAGTGGCTGATGGAAGTCAAGCCTCCTTCTGTGACATGAGAAGATATCAGTACTATAAATGGCACATGGTATTGCAGGTGGGAGGAATTTTTCATTGGAGTCTAGGTCCTTCAAGTTATACATCTGAAGCATATGACACAAAGCAGCTGTTCATAGAGTTCATACATTTTGACAATGAATTTATGGTATATATAATATTATTTTTTATTTCAGATACATAATGAAATGGAGCTAAAATGCAGAAATCATAGAAGCTGAAATTTGTATGCTCTTTTGCATGGGTGTCATTACTTACTATTGTCAAAGGGAACAGTAATTACTCTAATAACACAGGACCTCTGCCAATAATGTGAAAGTGAAATACAAATTCAACAAGCACTCATTATTTCCTAACCTCATGTGAATACTGCTATTGTTATCTTTTACCATTGACCAAGCATTTATTGTTGTTATATGCACTGAAATTAGGAACATTATACAGTTTTTTTAAGGAATGAAAAACAGAAAAACTTTCAAAGCAGCTTGAAATCATGAGTCCTCCTTGAACAAATACATAATGAATGCATTCTCTATAGCAGTAAAACAAGCTCAATTAGATCTAATTGAATTGTACAGTAGTACATGCTCTAGCCTTAAAGCACGTTGTTTGTCTATAATATATGACAATAAAAGGTAAAAAAAACACTATTATTACATGCAATTTTAACATAATTCCCCTCCTCCGTAAATGTTTAATATGCAAATAAAAATATGCAGAGTTCGTGTGATACTTGGTATAGTATATACAAAACCAATTTGCCCCTTTAGGGATTCCCTAGGATTATGTAGATAAGACTTAACTTTTATTAGAAATGTATAAATAACAAATATTGCACTCAAAAATATTAAAACTGTCAGCCGGCAGCTGTGCCCTATTGATACTAACACCCACGTGTTGTGGGTATAATTAGGTAGCCAGGAGTCACCTTTTTATGAGGATATATTTTTATAGATACTATGTGACAACATATAGTTGGGAAATGGTAATAGCCCTTAATTCTGGAACATAGTATCATTAATAATAGAGGTTTAGAACTGTTGAGCCTATAATAGTTACTTTTGTTATAATTGCACTACAAACAGGCTTTCTGTTCGTTGTATCGCTGTGTGCTGCCACTATGCACACAGCGATCAATGCCTGGGCTGTATGAGAGAGTCTGCCTTATTTCAGGTCAGAGCCCTCTATGTAGGCTATTTTCACAGTTCACTACTAACCTCTATTAGAAAAGGCTGGTCGTGCAGCCTGGTTTTGTATATATTAACACCCCGAGGATTACCCTATAGGGGATCTTGGCTATATAATACTTGGTATAGGTTGCATTGCATAGGTGCCGACAACTACCACACAACATGAATGGACGTTGGGCTGTGCTTAAAAGAATTATTAATATTTCATTAAGTGTTAACTGCAAAAATTATGTGTAGAACCCCAGAAGAGATGAAACCTCAATATTAGCCCACTACAAAATTATGTTACTATGCCAAATACTTCCCCATAGGATATTATAGAAAGTCAAAAAATTATCTAATATATAAAGCTGAGTGTATGTGTGTGTGTGTGTGTGTGTATGTCCGCTAAAGGAATCCGCACCGCTGCAGCTACAATCACAAAATTTGGCACACATGTACATCAGGTGTCCAGGAAGGTTTTAGAATAGTTTTCAGCTCTCCAGGACGTACCGTTCCTGAGATATTCCCAAAAAATGCATTAGCCAATAGTAGCCTGGTCACATGACCCTTATCAGCCAATAGAAGCTCACAGGCAGTCTCCACACACCAGGTTTCTATGACAACCTAGCCAGTTCACTGCTGTAGTGGATGACAAGAGGCAGAGCACTATGGATGACAATGGTAAAGGGGTATTTCGGTTACTATAAATATAACTTATGTTTTAGACTAATTCATCATCAATCATTACCTCATATAATGTAAATTTCACATATTTACTGTTCAGTAGTAATAAAAGATGTATCCTTCTACTGCTACCCACCTTCCTCCTAAATTGCTATGGCATCGACCTGTAATTCAGGCCACCGTCAAAAGAAGGACTTAAAGGGTTATTCTCATTTTAGACAATGGGGGCATATCGCTAGGATATACCCCCATTGTCTTATAGGTGTGGGTCCCAACGCTGGGACCCGCACCTATATCCAGAACGGAGCCCCCGAACTGAATGATGGCGCACTGCGCATGCGCAGCCGCCCTCCATTCATTTCTATGGGGCCTCCGAAAATAGCCGAGGCTCCATAGAAATGAATGGGAGCGGTGGCCGCGCTTGCGTGCTTAGCTCCCATTCATTTCTATGAGCGCAGCGGGGAGCTGCACCTGGTGGTGGCCGGACCCCCGGGGTCCTCCAGGCGCAGCGCTCCCCGCTCCGTTCTGGATATAGGTGCCGCTGGGACCCGCACCTATAAGACAATGG
Source organism: Rhinella marina (assembly GCA_900303285.1). Lineage (NCBI taxonomy): Eukaryota > Metazoa > Chordata > Amphibia > Anura > Bufonidae > Rhinella > Rhinella marina. The sequence goes on from ONZH01022469.1 coordinate 49,277, forward strand.
GGGCATATCCTAGCGATATGCCCCCATTGTCTAAGATGAGAATACCCCTTTAAAAGCCTCACCCCCAGATCCCACTAAGTCACGCCCCTTCCATGCCGCATTTGACCGGGATTAGTCATTTGAGGGTGCCTTTCTCCCTGTAGCTCATTGCTCAGACTGTACAGTGCTGCTGCTGAGAGTGAGCTGTTCAAAAGGACATCCCTGTGTCCATCCAGGCCCTGCGCATGACAGAGGACAGGGAGTCTGAAAGCCAGACTGTCCAGCCTAAAACAAGACCTCTGGCCACCATAGGGGCAGGCTGATATTAGGGTGGCCAGATGTCCGGCTTTAGGCTGGACAGTCCAGTTTTCTGGCTACCTGTTCTCCGTCCGACGCAGTGCCTGGACAGACACAGGGATGTCCACCCTTTCAGTAGCTCACACTCAGACAGCTTCTCCTCCGTGTCTTCGCGGAGCCAGGGGGGGGCGTGGCCTCATGTTTAGTGGTGTGTCTTCCTGGGAACTGGGGCCACTGTTTCACGTTTGGGGAAATGGCTGGTGAGGTCTGGCTTTCTGGGGTGAAGACAGTGGCCACTCTAGCTGCTGTGGAGGTTACAGTTAAAGGGGCGGGCTGCTGTAGAGATCACTGTTAAAGGGACGGGCTGCTTTAGAGGTCACTGTTAAAGGGGTGGGCAGCTGTAGAGGTCACTGTTAAAGGGGCGGGCAGCTGTAGAGGTCACTGTTAAAGGGGCAGGCTGCTGTAGAGGTCACTGTTAAAGGGGCGGGCTGCTGTAGAGGTCACTGTTAAAGGGGCAGGCTGCCGTAGAGGTCACTGTTAAAGGGGCAGGCAGCTGTAGAGGTCACTGTTAAAGGAGCGGGCTGCTGTAGAGGTCACTGTTAAAGGGACGGGCTGCTGTAGAGGTCACTGTTAAAGGGGCGGGCCGCTGTAGAGGTCACTGTTAAAGGGGCTGGCCGCTGTAGAGGTCACTGTTAAAGGGGTGGGCAGCTATAGAGGTCACTGTTAAAGGGAAGGCTGCTGTAGAGGTCACTGTTAAAGGGCCTGACCGCTGTAGAGGTCACTGTTAAAGAGGCGGGCTGCTGTAGAGGTCACTGTTAAAGGGGCAGGCTGCTGTAGAGATCACTGTTAAAGGGGCGGGTCGCTGTAGAGGTCACTGTTAAAGGGGCTGGCCGCTGTAGAGGTCACTCTCGATATCTTTTAACGACACACAGACACAAAGAGTAAATGAAATAAATTAAATATACCGGAAGCCGGGTCCTTCAGCTAGTTCGTAATAAAATGCAAAAGTACAATGAATACAGAGGTAACATATTATAATAGACTGTATAAATTAGATCCATATCTAGAAAAGTGTTCAGTATTAGGTACAGTACCAGTCAAATGTCTGGACACACCTTGTCATTTTTCTATTTCTACATTGTAGATTCATAAAAAGGATAAAGGAATTACATATGGAATTAAACATAATCATGTGGAACGAACCAGAATATGTTTTATATTTTATATTCAAAGTAGCCCCCATTTACTTTGATGACAGGTGTGCACACTCTTGGCATTATCTCAATCAGCTTCACCTGGAATGGTTTTCATCAACACGTATGTCTTGTCAAAAGTTAAGGGCGGGTTCGCACTTGCGTTAGGGTATTCCTTTATAGGTTCCGTTTATAATGGAATACAATGGAATTCATAGACGGAATGCAAAACTGAAATGCTTGGAAAGTAGGCAAAACATCCCAATTAGCTCTACATTGGGGTGTACTGCACATGGTCATTTGCATAAGTCTGTGGTAAGCCTATTAATAGATGGCACACTATAGATGGGACTATTACAGATTTTACATTAGGCACCAGGAGAATAGGTTAAACTTTTGAATTCATTCATTGCTTCTGCAGTCAATCTCCACCCTCTATGACAAATAACCCCCCATCCACCTGCCCTTTTCACACTGTCATCCTGGAGCATTTTCTAATACTGTGCCCACTTCGGCGCTAAAAATACTATACTGCCAAGATAACAGTGCCAAAGGAAGCAGCTACAGAACTAGAAAATGATGGGGCCCAGTGCAGACTTTAGGTATCAAACCTCAGACCAGACCACACCCTACATCAGCCCCAAATTAATGTGGCTCTCTATAACCCCCACCCCTCCATCTCTTAAATCAGACCTCTTATCAGACCAGAAAAATCATAACCCCTATAACCCCCACTCCTCTATCCCTTAAATCAGATCCCAAAGTCATGGCCCTATATAAGACTCCCCTCTATCAATCAGACCTCAGACCAGTCCTTAAATCATGACTTTTATATAACACCCCACTCAATCAGACCTCAGATCAGACCCCATTTAAAAGTTGCAAACTAACATTCCTCCCTTTCCCCTATAGTGAACAAAGAGAGTGTTCATATGACTCACATAGCTAATTAGCTACCATCTAGTGGTTAAAATGAGTAGTACAGGCTTTACACATGATGTATAAAAAACCTATCTCTCACAAATCCCTCCTTTCTGCGGGAAATAGACTCAAGGTGAGCAAGCAAAGTGAGATACTCTCTCAATGCCCAAAACCGCGAAGAGCTGAACTTTCCTTATTGCTTCACCAGGTCCCCCCAACTCTCTTTCGGGTTTGCCTTCACCTTGTCCTATTTACTCTGCAGCCATCAACAAGGTTTTTATTTGCTTCAGGATGGAATTGCATTCTTCAAACAATTATAATAATCCTTATCTTTGACAGAGTCATAGCACATATGCATGGTGTGGGCATGGACATATTAAACATTTTAAAAACAATTTTAATTTTCAGCCAGTTAATTTGATAAAGTCGCCAGTCCCTTCAGAGCCTTGATGATGCTTCCATCAAATGTTACTCGAATGTAGGTACAGCTGGAACTTCCAAAGATCTTGTAGACCCCTCCTTTTTCTGCTAAAATCCTGCCGAGGACCAGTTGGTTCTGCAGAGTCATCACCGAAGAAGAGATCAGTTGTTCCTCTATTCCCTTGACACCATCACCCGTGAGATTCACGATTCTCTGTTGATGATAATAGAGATGTTAATCCAATCTACATTTTATTAATACTAATCGTGGTAATTATTGACTCAAATCCTGCAGCTGACTTCTTGTTTTAAATTTGTCAGAAACTCTAGGGAATCCTTTGGCAACAATATATATGTGAGAGTCAAAGGACGTATGAAGTGACCTCCTTAGTTATAACCGGACATTGTGTTGCTGACTAATTTTATCCCACTCAGGAGAAGAAAATAGAACAAATGGCATCAGTACTTTGATAAGGGTACATTGGCCATTACATTCCATTTGCATCCTGGGTCGGTGTTTCTAATCTCCACACAACCGCCAGATATCTGTATGTTTATAATTTTGGCTAAGAAACCATCTATCAGAGTCACTATCTGTCTCATTTAGTTATCCTTTGTAAAAACTTTCACCTTTACTGACTCTAGAGGTAGCCTCCACTGGTTCATAACCCCAACACTTAGGAGTAGTGTTCTATCCTGCTCATCTCCAATGTCCACAGTTAGTATGATCATCTCTAAAAACTGCATAATTACCATAGACTGGGTCAGTTCCTGTCACACAGATGTACTTATATGACCAAAGCCAAGTGTTCTATCTGTCATCTGTCTTACTGTCCACTACACGGCAAAAAGTCAAACTTGGCAGTCCCTGACTCATCCTGATAAAATAATACAGTTGGAATTTGATCTAATTGTTTTTTCTCTTGTACAATATAAAACAAACAACAAGGCATGTAAAAGCATTGTGGCCCTTGTAGTCATGGCACGTGATTGCAATGTGACGTGTGGATTAGTGATGATCGAGCATCGTGATGCTCTGGTGCTCTGGCCGAACACTAGGTGGTGCTCGAGTGCTCGGCCGAACACTCGAGTATAATGGAAGTCAATGGGAGAACCCGAGCACTAAACCAGGCACCCCCTGCTCTGAAGAAGGGAGGGTGTCTGGTTCATAGGGAAAGTTGAGAAAATGGTGGAAACACCACTGAAATGGTTTGGGAACAGCATGGGGAGGACGTCTGGATGCATCTTGGACACCGAAGTCGCTGCTGGGAACAATGTTGTCTGAGTATTACGCCACTTTTACGGAATGACAAAAATACCCCCAAAACCAAATATAACATCAATATTGTTAGGAAACATATATTTACTTGTATATAAGGCACAAGTAGCAGCAGGCCCTCACCCCTAATGTTTTACATGGTCAGATCAGCAGTAGGCACTTGCCCCTAATGTTTTTGAGTGTCAGAAGAACTGAAGGTCAACTTGTCAGGAGGAGGACCAGAGTGAAGTGGAAGAGGAGGTGGTAGATAATGAAATCACTGGCCCAACATGGCAAAGTGGCAAGCTGAGCGAGGACAGCAGTACAGAGGGGGAGGGATCCGCAGCACTGCAACAGGCTGGAAGAGGCAATGGGGTGGCAAAAGGGAGAAGGCATGCCACACCAACAAGTGTGGACGATAAAAGAATTGTCATTTGCAACCTGTGCCGTACCAAAATGAGCAGGGGCATGAACACTAGCAACCTGACCACCACCAGCATGATCCTCATGGCAACAAAGCACCCTTATAGGTGGGCCAAATGCCTGGATCCACAGTCGGTGTCTGCGGGTCACACCACTGCCTCCTCTTCCCTGTGTTACGTGCTAACCAAGACGCAGGCCCAGATGCCTCCCGCCCTGCACCTGGACCCTCGCAAGCAACATCAGTGAGCACATCCACTTCTGTGTCCCAGCGCAGCGTACAGATGTCCATACCCCAGGCCTTTGAACGAAAGCGCAAATACCTAACCACCCAGCCACCCACCCACAGGCCATAGCACTAAATGCACACCTTTGCAAATTGCTGGCGCTGGAAATGTTGCTGTTTAGGCTTGTGGACACTGAGGCTTTTCACAGCCTGATGGCGGCTGTCCCTAGTTACTCAGTACCTAGCCACCACTATTTTCGCTGGTGTGCCATCACCGCCTTACACCAGCATGTGTCCCGTAACATAACCCATGCCCTGACCAATGCAGTTACTGGGAAGGTCCACTTAATGACTAACACATGGACAAGTACTTTTGGCCAGGGACACTACATTTCCCTGACGGCATACTGGGTGAACGTTGTGGAGGCTGGGAGCGAGTCGTACCCTGGGATGGCATAGGTGCTACCGACACAAAGGATTGCAGGCCCTACTTCCATCAGGATTTCCGCCACCACCTACATTAGCGGCTGCAACCCTTTCTTCTCCTCCTCTACTTCCACCTAGGAATTCTCGTCTTGGAACACCAGTCAGCCATCAGTCAGTAGCTGGAAGCAGTGTAGCACAGCGGTGGGGAAGCGGCAACAGGCTGTGCTGAAACTTATTTGCTTAGATGACAAACAACACACCGCCACAGAGCTGTGGCAGGGTATAAGGGACCAGGCTGAGCTGTGGCTCTCACCACTCAACCTACAACCAGGCATGGTTGTGTCTGTGATAATGGCCGCAACTTGGTGGCGGCTTTGGAGCTTGGCAAGCTCACACACATACTGTCACGCTCAGGTGTGGGCGGAAAGCCACACAGAGCGTAGGAGGAAAAGAAGATTAGGCCTGGAAACTAAGGAAGGAAGATGGACACCTCCTAAAGAAAACCATGACTCTAATTCTGACTGACTACCAGTATGAACAGGCCTCAAAGGTAGGCAAGTTCATACATAGGAACCTAAACCAAACTGACCCTATAGGACCCTGGAACTAATGACAGGAATGAGTCTACCTGTTACTCCAACAGGAGCCCATTTCCAAAAGTCACCTACAGCTTCTGCCGGTCTGGCAACGCTGCAGCATCGCTTACACTTGCCAGCTCACTGACTGCTGTGTGACCTGAGCACGCGCTGGAACTCCACCTTCCACATGTTGGGCAGGCTTTGTGAGCAGCAGAGACCAGTAGTGGAATACCAGCTGCAACATGGTCGGCGCCTTTCCAGTTGCTCACAATAAAGGTGGGTGGCTCTTCATATGGAAAAGGTTCTGATAAGTGGCCTTGTGTCACAAGGAGGGAAAAGTTTTTGAAAATGGTAAAGGAGTACCTAACTGACCGTGTCACGTCCTCACCGATCCCTCTGTGCCTTATATCTATTGGGTGTCTAAGCTGGACACGTGGCACGAACTGGCGCTCTACGCCTTGGAGGTGCTGGGCTGCCCTGCCGCCAGCGTTTTGTCTGAGCGGGTATTTAGTGCCGCTGGGGGCATAATAACTGCTTAACGCATCCTCCTGTCAACTGAAAATGCTGACAGGTTGACACTAATCAAAATGAACAAGGCCTGGATTGCCCCTGATTTCGCTACCCCACCAGAGGAAAGCAGCTGAACAAAAAGGAACTTTAAATGTGGTTTTTAGGGTGTATTGAAAACACTATATTCCCATGCACCCCTTCCTCTTCCTTTTCTCGTCCTCTTCCCCCTCTTCCTCCATCATATCAAAATGCTTATTAAGCTGCCCTCGCCTTTAAATATTTAAGAGGTTCACCAGCAGGCCCCTCACCCCTAATTTTTTAACCTAAAAAATTAACCTCACTCTGGTCCTCCTCCTGACACATTGACCTAACAAGAACCTGTCTTGCGCCGCCCTGCAAACTGGAAAATGAAGCTAGGAGTCTTGGGCGACTTTGTTTCTTGTGCTCTGCCAGCAGACATTGTTTCACCGCGCCCAGAGCCATGGCCTCTGCATGCACCATCAGCAGCATGCCTACTTCCCTGTCCCTTACTGCTCGCCTTGCGCATATGAAATGGTATATATGCAAGTTTGTCAAAAGTAGAGTTGCGCAGTTTTTTTTTAGTGTATGAGCAGAAAAATTTCACTGAATGTCAGAAATATTTAGAAATATTTTCTGCCGTTATTCATATAATGTATAACGTTTGCGCAAGGAGGCACAGATAGTGTAGGGATAGGATTTGGCTAGGCAGGGCTAGTTGTTGTGTTAAAAAGACCCAAAGTTCTTTTTAAGGACTATTGTTATATCTGGCTGCAATATTTTTATTCTTGATGGTCAAAAATTGCGCAAGTTTGCCTAATCTTAACACCAGCTGCGCAGCGTGTGCAGTTTGTTTCTCCTATATACCTGACATTTGTTGCGTTTTTTTTTCTGCCGCTAATCACGGAGACATTTGTGTAGTACAATGTTTGTTTCTCCTATATACCTGACATTTGTTGCTTTTTTTCTGCCGCTAATCACGGCGACATTACATGTGCAGTACAATGTTGGTTTCTCCTACATACCTGACATTTGTTGCGTTTTTTCTGCCGCTAATCACGGCGACATTACATGTGCAGTACAATGTTTGTTTCAGGTATTTGGGATACACAAATGTTAGACAGCAGACACTGCAAAGGTGATGTTAAGGTCAGGCAACCTTGCACAATTTTTAACCCACCACAAATAATATATTGCAGCCTTATATAATATCCCTTAAAAGGGCTTTTCAACAGAACAACTAGCCCTGCCTAGCCAATTTCTATCTCTACACTATTTGTCCCTCCTTGCGCAAACTTTATACAGCAGACACAGCGCAGGTAATGTCGCCTTGATTAACGGCAGAAAAAATAGCAACGGATGTCAGGTATATAGACTACAGATATGTTATAATGCACGCGCTGTGCAGGTGATGTTAGCGTCAGGCAAACTTGCGTTCTTTTTGCCCCAACAGAAAAAAATAAATTGCAGCCAGATATAACAATAGACTTTTGTGTCTTTTTAACAGAACAACTAGCCCTGCCTAGCCAAATCCTATCCCTACACTATCTGTGCCTTCTTGCACAAGGGCGGATTGGCCATAGACCTTACAGGGAAATTTCCCGGTGGGCCGATGCCCATTGGGCCGCCTGGGTCCTCATTACGGCCGGCCAGTGGAAGTTTTTGGGGATATATTTTGTGCTGCTGGCAGTATTTTGTGATGGACTGTGGTATTTGGTTCTGTTGGGGTGGTATACTGTGCCACAATATGGTATTGCAGGCTCTGCCTCCCATCAATTTGGACCCAACTACAAAATGGGGCCGCTTTTAGTATTTTTTCCAGGGCCACTTTAAGTTCCGAGTCCGCGCCTGTCCTTGCGCAAACGTTATACAGCAGACGCAGATGAGGTACTGTCGGCTTGATTAGCGTCAGAAAAAATAGCAATGGATGTCAGGTATATAGACTACAGACACGTTATAATGCACGCGCTGTGCAGGTGGTGTTAGCGCTAGGCAAACTTGCGTTCTTTTTGCCCCAACAGAAAAAAATAAATTGCAGCCAGATATAACAATAGACTTTTGTGTCTTTTTAACAGAACAACTAGCCCTGCCTAGCCAAATCCTATCCCTACACTATCTGTGCCTCCTTGCACAAATGTTATACAGCAGACGCAGATGAGGTACTGTCGGCTTGATTAGCGGCAGAAAAAATAGCAACGGATGTCAGGTATATAGACTACAGACACGATATAATGCACGCGCAGTGCAGGTGGTGTTAGCACCAGGCAAACTTGCGTTCTTTTTGCCCCAACAGAAAAAAATAAATTGCAGCCAGATATAACAATAGGCTTTTGTGTCTTTTTAACAGAACAACTAGCTCTGCCTAGCCAAATCCTATCCCTACACTATCTGTGCCTCCTTGCGCAAATGTTATACAGCAGACGTAGATGAGGTACTGTCGGCTTGATTAGCGGCAGAAAAAATAGCAATGGATGTCAGGTATATAGGATACAGAAAGTATTAGAATGCACCAGCTGCGCAGGTGGTGTTAAGGTCAGGCCACCTTGCGCAATTTTTAACCCCCCCCCAAAAAAAATATTGTAGCCAGATATCACAATAGCCCTTAAAAGGGCTTTTGGGTATTTTTAACTGAAATTCTAGCCCTGCCTAGCCAATTTCTCTCCCTACACTATCTGGCCCTCCTTGTAGCAGCTCTCCCTGACTCGGTCTGAGCCGGTCACATGTCACCGGGTGCTATATAGCTCCCGATGACGCGTTCCCAGCCAGCTAATCACTGTAATGCCACTAGCCAAGATGACTACGGCATTACAGTGAATGCCAGTAATTAGCCAATTAGAGTGCGGGGAGGGGACTTGAGCATGGCGCTCGAGCACACGCAGTGTTCAGCCAAACACCGCGTGGACTTGATATAGATCATCAAACCATAGCTCTAGGACTTTCCACACGCCTCTTGTTTCACTACTACCCAATCTCCTGGTTGTAAATAATGAGTTGCCTCTTATGCAGTCTGGATCTGGAAAACAAGCTAAAACTTGGACATACATGTTAGACAATCAATTTGTGCAACATAAAACATAATTTGAAAAACTACTATTCTGCATCTGGAGCTGTTGGGGAAAATAGAGACCCAATCTAGGAGCATTCCCTAAAGTACTTCATAAGGACTCAGGCCTATCTTCCAGTTAGGTGTGTACTGGATGAAGAAGAGCCCCAGGGGTAGGTACTCTCACCTCAGTCAGTATGTTTAGCTGTGGCCTTTGCAACAGGCCGGGTCTCCGAATATCTTGGAAAGAGATCAATACAAAGACATATTCACACTGTTCCACCTTTGTTAACTGAATGTAGTCAATCCGCAGTCTCTGAAATGAGTAAGATGACCTGGGTATATGCCTTCCTGGAACTCCCATAGTTCTCCCATCATTATTACAGCACAAATAACTAACCTAGTGGCAGCATTGTTGAACCCAGGAGCCATCCACCAAAGAAACCCAATCATACCTTCTCTCTCTTGATTTGCCCATGTTCTAAATCCATCCTTTTTGGGTAGAGTGCCCTCTGAAGGAAGAGTTTCTTACCAACCTTCCAGAGTCCATTCTTAATCATCACTTCTACCTTTTTCCTTTGATGTTTCCCTTCCGCCTCTGTAGCCTGTATCTGAAAAGACTTTAACTTTTACTACTGGCCCAAAACCATCCTGTATCACACAGACTTCCACTGAAAATAGCCTTCAGGTAATAATTTAGCCTTTACCTCCTCAGGTAGCATCAGGACATCAAACATCTTTCATACACTCAACATTCATTATTGATGGGCTTACCCATGGATTAAACAAAATCTCTGCTTCACCAGATTAGATCATAATAATGATACCGAAGGCATACCTCAATGTTAGCAGGGGCTGACACAGACAGCAGCGGGCCCCTGTGCAAGGAATGTACCTGGGCCTTCCCTCCCCCAAACCAGACATACAAATATAAACATATACATGCAAATAAAAAACACCCAGTTAATATGGGTCAATATGTTTACAATATGTATATATATTTTTTTCATACTAGGTCCTGCCTCTAATTCCGCCCAAAGCATAACTATATACACCCAGTCCCCTTAATGCCCCCAAATAGTCATTATTCCCCCTTTGTACCTGTACATAGTAGTAATGCCCACACTGTGCCCCCTTCACAGTAGCTATGCCCAGATATGTCCCCCCCTTCACAGTAGCAGTTTGATGTGTGACACTACATCCTACTGCTGCTGTGGAGCCAGGGCCGTATTTAGATTTTATGCTGCCCTAGGCACTTTAGTGCCAGCTTTCTTCCCGCACTGAAGTCCATATTTTTTTAGATAGCTGACGGTAAAATGCTCCCTAGGACTTCAGCTATCCCTCAGGACTCCCTCGTATGCTTGCACAATAAAAAGGCTAAACTTTTGCATGTGCAGTTGGCAGCTGAAGACATCTGTGTTGGTCCCATGTTCATATGTGTCCGCATTGCTGAGAAAAATGATTTTATAGGTTCTGCTCTCTCTGTAACTGCCTCACCCTCTGCACTTTGACCTGGCCTGGTGTGATGACATTTTCACTGCCTGGCTCTGACAAAGTAGACAGGGAGCGGCAGCTGCAAAGAAACCAGAGCCTCTAGGTGTAACAGTAACACCCCGTTGCTCCTAGAGGCTCATTTGCATATATAAAAACGGGCACATATGAACATGGGACTAACACAGATGACTTCAGCTGCCAAGTGCACATGTAACAGGTCAGCCAGTGTCATAGATACAAATCTGCTGACAGATGTCCTTTAAAGCAGTTGTCCAGATTCAGAGCTGAATCTGGACTTATCCCCTTCTCTCCCTACTCAGCCCCTCTGACATTGCATACTCTGATGCTCTCCCTTGGCCTGCGCTGTTATGTTTACAGCCCTAGCAGTGTTCCCGGTGACGTCACCGGCAATGATGGATGGCTCTACAGGCTAGGGCAGTGACGTCACCGGGCTCACTGCTAGGTGGAAGCCCCCTATAGTACCACTACAGTGCCCTCAGTACTAATAAGGCACCCCTAATAGATATAAGGCATTCCTATGGAGCCTTCAGTAGTAATGCCCGCCACCACTGCTAACAGTATTTATAATATTCCCTGCAGTGCCCCCTGTAATTATAATACCCCCTGCAGTACCCCCTGGAGTTATAATCTTCTCTGTAGTGCCCCCATAAATTATAATTACTATCCTCTCCCTACAGTCTTCTATACCATGCAGTCAAATGTAAATAACACCACTCCTCTCCCTCCAGTCTTCTATATGATACAGTCCCATGTAAATAATGTAAATACCCTCCTTCAGCCCCTCCACACACATAGTCCTATGTAAATAACATCACTCATTACCGTCCAGTCCTCTATAATATCCATTCCTATATAAATACCACCAGTCACCTCCCCCCAATCTTCTGTAACATACAGTCCCATGTAATTAACACCCCTCCCCTCAGCCCCCTAACATACAGTCCCAGTTAAATAACATATTTCCCTCCAACTAAGCAGGGAGGAGGTATAATGGGGAGAACCACATATCCCAGCATGTCTCTGGCACTTGCATTCTTTCTATGGCCTCACAGGTCTCCACTGCTGAGCGCTGCCTCTCTCTGCACTGGTCACATGATGGTGACCTCATCACAGGTCCTATTACCACTTCCACTGCTGAAATGATCACATGACTATGATGTCATCGTAGGTCCTTCAACTATGAAGTACAGGCAGAAGGGGCAGCAGATTCAGAGTAAGTCCTAATCAGCTCCGCCACCCAATGTGACCAGCTTACCCTGGCAGAAAGAGAGGGAAAAAAATAATGAACAATAAAAAAAAAAATAAAAACACCTCAGCTGACACTGGGAAGGTCCCCCCTCCCTCTCTGGGCCCCTGTGCAGCTGAACCTGCTGCACAGGCGGTATGTCCGCCCCTGCCATACGTCCATATCCAGCTATGGGAAAAGTACTTAAAGGGGTATTCCCATCTCACAAATGTAGTTTGTATAGTTAGATATAACCATACCAATATTATTACTAATAGAATGTATTTATATAAAATGTACCGTTTAGAAGATTTGCCTATTTGTATTTCCACTGTCCCACACACATCAGTCAGGCCGTTGCCCCTAGTTAAGGCCACCGTGGCCATGTAATAGTGGTGGTCAGCTTGCTCTTCTTCAAACCCGCTCTGAGGTAACTGCTGTATTGTGAACACACATTGCATGAGCATGCGCAGACACATCTTAGGGCACTTTAACGTCTGCGCTTTGGACGCTACCAGGCCAAAACGCAATGGTCAGGATTCGTCCAAAACGCAGACTTTATAAACGGATCCTGCTCCATAGAGGTGAATTGATCTTGGAACAGGATCCATTTCTCTGTGTTTTGGAAGCACAGACAAAAATGCTAGAACCCTAAGATGTGTCTGTGCATGCTCATGAAAATGTGCGTTCACAAAACAGCAGTTACCTCAGAGCGGATTTGAACAAGAGCAAGCTGACCACCACTATTACATGGCCACGGTGGCCGTATCTAGGGGCAACGGTCTGACTGATGTGTGTGGGACAATGGATATACAAATAGGCAAATCTTCTAAACGGTACATTTTATATAAATACATTCTATTAGTAGTAATATTGGTATGGCTATATCTAACTATACAGTGCCTTGTGAAAGTATTCGGCCCCCTGGAACTTTTCAACCTTTTGCCACATTTTAGGCTTCAAACAAAAAGATATAACATTTTACATTTTTTGGTGAAGAATCAACAAGTGGGTCACAATTGTGAAGTAGAACGAAATTTATTGGATCATTTAAACTTTTTTTGTAATAATAAAACTGAAAAGTTGGGCGTGCAAAGTTGTTCGGCCCATTTACTTTCAGTTCAAAAAACTCACTCCACAAGTTCATTGAGGATCTCTGAATGATCCAATGTTCTCCTAAATGACTGATGAAGATAAATAGAATACACCTGTGTGTAATCAAGTCTCCATATAAATGCACCTGCTCTGTGATAGTCTCAGGGTTCCATTTAAAGCACAGAGAGCATCATGAAGACCAAGGAACACACCAGGCAGGTCCGTGATACTGTTGTGGAGAGGTTTAAAGCTGGATTTGGATACCAAAAGATTTCCCAAGCTTTAAACATCCCAAGGAGCACTGTGCAAGCGATCATATTGAAATGGAAGGAGTATCAAACCACTGCAAATCTACCAAGACCCGGTCATCCCTCTAAACTTTTATCTCAAACAAGGAGAAGACTGATCAGAGATGTAGCCAAGAGGCCCATGATCACTCTGGTTGAACTGCAGAGATCTACAGCTGAGGTGGGAGAGTCTGTCCATAGGACAACAATCAGTCGACCACTTCACAAATCTGGCCTTTATGGAAGAGTGACAAGAAGAAAGCCATTTCTCAAAAATATCCATAAAACGTCTTGTTTACAGTTTGCCACAAGCCACCTGGGAGACACATCAAACATGTGGAAGAAGGTGCTCTGGTCAGATGAAACCAAAATCGAACTTTTTGGAAACAATGCAAAACGATATGTTTGGCGTAAAAGCAACACAGCTCATCACCCTGAACACACCATCCCCACTGTCAAACATGGTGGTGGCAGCATCATGGTTTGGGCCTGCTTTTCATCAGCAGGGACAGGGAACATGGTTAAAATTGATGGGACGATGGATGGAGTGAAATACAGGATCATTCTGAATGAAAACCTGTTGGAGTCTGCAAAAGACCTGAGACTAGGACAGAGATTTCTCTCCCAACAAGACAATGATCCCAAATATAAAGCAAAATCTACAATGGAATAAACATATCCAGGTCTTAGAATGGCCAAGTCAAAGTCCAGACCTGAATCCAATTGAGAACATGTGGAAAGAGCTGAAAACTGCTGTTCACAAACCCTCTCCATCCAACCTCAAAGAGCTTGAGCTGTTTTGCAAGGAAGAATGGGCAAGAGTTTCAATCTGTAGATGTGCAAAACTGATAGAGACATACCCCAAGCGACTTGCAGCTGTAATCGCAGCAAAATGTGGCGCAACAAAGTATTAATGCAAGGGGGCCGAATAATTTTGCACACCCCACTTTTCAGTTTTATTATTACAAAAAAAGTTTAAATGATCCAATAAATTTCGTTCCACTTCACAATTGTGACCCACTTGTTGTTGATTCTTCACCAAAAATTTAAAATGTTATATCTTTTTGTTTGAAGCCTGAAATGTGGCAAAAGGTTGAAAAGTTCCAGGGGGCCGAATACTTTCGCAAGGCACTGTATAAACCACATTTGTGAGATGGGAATAACCCTTTAACTGTCCGGCCTTAGCACAGCTGGGACAGAAGGAGAAGGGGTGGGGTCTGCTTTAGCTGCTTAAATCTCCTCATTGATAGCAGCTAGAGGCATGGGCCTGGCATTCCTGGCTTTCATACAAGACTAAAATAACAGCATTAGCACAACAGAAGCAGGACATTTCACTCTTAAAAATCAAGTCGGGAATAAACATGGTAAAATTTGCTTTCTAACACCAATATCTTCCCATGTAGTGAAGATAATGATGTGATTTTGGTATTGTTTGAAAGCTTGGGATGCCAACTTTCAAGCAATATAAGTATCTCTAGCTGCTACCAATCCAGAGATATAAGCAGCTAAAGCAGCCCCCCTCCCCTTCAGTCTGGAGGAGGAAAAGGGCTCAATGTCCATGGCCCTTCCGCTGCCCCCTCTTGCTCCTACCTGGTGCAGCCTGAGGCGATCACCTCACCTGGCCTCATAGGTAATGCACCCCTGGACGCCACACATCCCAGTTAGCCAGAATCCTACTCCACACTGATGAGGGGCAATACCCCGAAACAGCTGTCTGTGGATGGATAACTGGCTTAGGTCTTAGGTCCCCGTCACATCCTTAAAGCTTATAAAAGAGCGGGATTTTGACATAGGGGCCACTTAATATGGTGGATTTGGTGATCTTGGTAATGGGGACACCCCTTTGCTTGGTTTTCCTTCCTTTGAGGGATATCTGGCTTTCACTGTGTTGTAGACCCATAACTGGGACTCCACGGTTATTTTGCACACATCCCCAGTGACGCCTCAGTGTGGGCTCATTGAGGCAACCTTTGCTCTATAAGGGCACTTGAGTCCCTGCACACCCGAGCCTTGCCAGTGTAAGACAACTGCTATAACAATGATGGCCATAGAATAGAAACTGGAGACTAATGACCACTGTGTCTTGGACTCCCCCAGCAGAATCTCTTTTAGGTACTTCTTCTTTTTTATTTTTATTATTATTTTTTACCTCAATGTCCTCCCTCATACCTACCCTTATCCCCACACTCCCCCTGTCTTTCATCCCTTTTTGCCCTCTTTTATTCTCACAGCATACAATGGACTACCGATATACCAACTGGACATGTTGGTCAACGCTTACACAAAGGAGTATGTGAACATAATCAGCTGTCCTCCAAAACATCCCCTTAGCAAAATATAATAAAAAATTGACCTATGTCTCACCACCCACAAACCCGTTCACAGAGACTACGCACAAAATAACCTTTACCCCCACATCAAGCGACATGCTCACCATAACCCCACTGATACCTTAATACTGACACTGCAGCATAATAATCCTGATATAGTACAGCACACTGCATCCTCCCCATGCCGACAGTGTCCATACCAATATTCCTAACCGAAAGCAACACCTCCTTCATTGTTAAACATATATACTCTGGGCACTCACACAGAGATACATCCTATACAGGAGCCGCATCCAAGATCCCCCTGCAAGCTTCCAGCAAGAATCGCTTGACAGTTCTCCCATCACAGCCGCACTGAAGCTACAGCGCGCTCCCCACAGCACAGCGATTCCATGACCCTCTCACATCATAAAATAGCGATGACATTGCTATACCGACATTCAACACCTCCATACCTATTAAGCAAACTCCTTTTTCATGACATACATAAACTAAAAAGTGGCCACAGCACGACCGGAGCAGAGCGCTCCTGCACACCATGTAACAGTATAGAACAGGAAGAGAATAAAAAGTAACTATCCCGCTTTATTACTTCTACTCCGATTGAAACAAATTATCCATGTATGCATTTGTATTATATGTATTTGTATCACCATCATTCTTTCTCTGAGATGCATCCCCAGTAACACCTAAATGACAGCCTCTGCACCAGCTTGGCATGTCATTCACAATGGGAACGCCTCTCACACACACCCATGGCCTGCGCGCCAAAACTCATGGTTTTAAAAGTGAATGCTGTGTGCATTGTTATTATCCATTGTCCTGAGGAAGAGGGAGCGTCTACCCTCGAAACGCTTGGACAATTGGCAAATAAAGATACTTGCTTTAAGCTATGGGCAATATCAAGTTCTTCTCTGCCTAGCAGCGCCAGGAAAGAAGTGGTCCTTTTTTCTACACAGCATCGCTCTTTTACTTCTGGAAATTACACTCTGTATATACCTCCTCCCAGAGGGATTACAGGAAGACCACGGCCGCAGCAGGCACCTACACCGTGCACTGTTCGGGATCCAAATAACCAGCTGGGCGACTAATAGTGGTTGTGACTCCTCACAACCTCCTATGGTAAGCGCAATCTTACTATTACAATTGCAACCTGACAATCTGACACCACACACGTAGCGCTGCCTCCATCTTCTTTTTCTCTTGCATACAACTGCTATAAAGGGATTCTGCAAGTTTTTTGGGAATTGCATTTTCAGAAATTGTTCAATAAATATCTATAACCTGAATCAATAGCTTTATAATCAGGAGTAATTAGGATAGGAGAGCGGAGCAGGGTCAGGTAACAGCTTCCCTCCTGGCACCATCAGCAGAATAGCGACACCTTTCACAATGCCTTCATTTACTAAAGGGAGCAGACAGAGGGGCAGCGATGACAGCAGATACAGGCACCCAGCTTTACTAATTCTGTAGTGATATGATCGTGTGTGATCTATCATTGAATAACTAAGAGGATTCTCCCACATTGAGGAATATATACAGTATACATACTCTATATACACATAAAATGTTTACAATACTGAGGACCAATCAGATCCTGGTATGTGTGATAATTACATCACAAAAGCTTGTGAAGACCAATAACATTTAGGCATATAAGCTATTGAGGACCAATCAGATGCAGGTATATGTGATGATGACATCACAAAAGCTAGCGAGGACCAATCAGATCCAAGCACTGGTGACATCACAGAAGCTTGTGACATCATCGAGTTCTGAACCTAGGAAAACCATTGCCTGACATTTCCTGAGCCAGAATATCTGTGAACACAGAGTGAGACAGACGGGCATTTGCTTTTTCTGAGCAAATCTTTGTTTTCGCTTTGCAAATCTTTTCCTTTGCGCCATGGAAATTCGGGGTTTGGCATTCTTGCCTATCCTCTTCGTCACATGGACGCTTTTAGGCCTTTGTGCCGTGCTCGCCATCACTGTTGTCTTAGGCCATTCAAAATCTCCATATATACTGTATTTGTAGGGGGTCACAGCACTCAATCCCTTGAAATGGCGAAAGGTGGGTGCACGTTCTGATGAGGCCCAATCTCCACCAAGAGCCAATCAGTAAATCATAAATACGAAGTCAGACAGCACTCCAGTTGCAGTGAATAACGTGATTTTTTAATTGTTTTCAGCCGTACATTATTTCATAAGCATAAGCGACGTTTCGGGCTTACAGATTGCCCTTCATCAGGCTGACATTACATGTGAAAAAAAGGGAGAAGTGTAGAAAAGTATAAAAATAAGTACGGGACATGATTACATATATGAGTGATTAAAACCGTATAATTTGAAAAAGACAAGAATAAAGCATCTCAAAAACATGATTCAGAAGACATAATTCAATCAAAAATGGCATGATTCAAAGGACAAGCACTTGTATGTAAGAGGCTCCCAAAGTACCATCGCACTACAGATCTTCCCCAAAATATCTGTATGTGTACACTCTCTCAGAATTAAGGCTCAGACTAAGCGATGGTACTTTGGGAGCCTCTTACATACAAGTGCTTGTCCTTTGAATCATGCCATTTTTGATTGAATTATGTCTTCTGAATCATGTTTTTGAGATGCTTTATTCTTGTCTTTTTCAAATTATACGGTTTTAATCACTCATATATGTAATCATGTCCCGTACTTATTTTTATACTTTTCTACACTTCTCCCTTTTTTTCACATGTAATGTCAGCCTGATGAAGGGCAATCTGTAAGCCCGAAACGTCGCTTATGCTTATGAAATAATGTACGGCTGAAAACAATAAAAAAATCACGTTATTCACTGCAACTGGAGTGCTGTCTGACTTCGTATTTATGATATTCAAAATCTCCATACATCAGGTAAGAGGGGACGGGGCGAGATTCCTGACCGTGCAGTGTAATTATTACTGTCTTGTTATCTGTGTTATTCCGGGGATGTTATTATTACATTATTATCACTATTATTATCACTGAATTATTAATTGTACTGAGGAAGTAATGGATATTTAGTGGGGCAGGTAAAAGTACATAACGTCTCCTTGGCTCTTAATGATGAGACATTTCTGCCACTTGTCTCCTATTAACTCCAAACATTTTGCTTTTTTTCCCAGTGCCACGGGAGAACAATTTCCTGAATCAGTGGTCTTCATTGTCGTCTTCATGGTGACTTCCATTCTAGGTAAGTGGATGCAGCTTCCTATATGGAGATAAGATGATGAAGAGCTCAGCGACTCCAGAGCTGTAATCATTATTTAGCGCTGAGCGGTGGTCATCACTGGAGATTATAATCATCACTGACTTCTGTGTATAGAAATGATAATAATGACATGTATTTTCTATTTCAGGAGCTGGCGTCTAGAGATGAGCGAGCATACTCGTCCGAGCTTGGTGCTCGCTCGAGTATTAGGGTACTCGTAAGTGCTCGCTGCTCGGACGAGTGTCTCGCCATGCACGAGGAAATGGCAACTTCCTCATTGTGCATTTTTGGCGCCTATAAACTCAGCCAATCACAAGCCAGGAGACTCTGCGGTACACCCAGCATCACGTGGGGCCCTTACATGTCGATAGCAGGGGTTGACTGGCCTGATCAGGTGACCCTGGAATATACTAGTGACTGGCCGCGGTGCTCGGCTCAGATGCTGTCTGGATGTCATTAGGAATAGAGCTGCTGCGTTTCAGGGAGAGTGTTAGGGCCTGCATTTAGTTCTTTGTTAGGCAGGAGTGATCTCCCAAGAACCCAACAGCCCTTCTAAGGGCTACGAGAAATTTTTCTTTTGTCTCCTGGCTTGGCTGGCTGGCTGGCACTAGTAGTGCAGCTATTGCCATATATAACCCCCTTTTTTTTATTGTTATATCTCAGTGATACAAATCCATTTCACACAGCAGTGTGGAACCATTCTGTGTGTCACAGTTCAGTACACTCACTATAATCCGTATTTTCTGTCCAGGTGACACTTTCTGTACGTCACTTAATCCAACCAGGTCTTTTGCTCTCACGTATATAGCTTGATCACAAAAATCTCTATGCCACATTTGTCTGGGTCGCAGTCAAAATAGCCACCGTCAGCAGGGTGTGAGTTAGCTCCACGATAGTTTCTGCACGTCACGTTCCAAAAAAAACAAAACAAAACAAAAAATATATAAAAAAATATATAAAAAAATTGTTTTTTTGTTGTTTTAGCTCAGTGATACAAATCCATTTCACACAGCAGTGTGGAACCATTCTGTGTGTCACAGTTCAGTACACTCACTACAATCCGTATTTTCTATCCAGGTGACACTTTCTGTACGTCACTTAATCCAACCAGGTCTTTTGCTCTCACGTATATAGCTTGATCACAAAAATCTCTATGCCACATTTGTCTGGGTCGCAGTCAAAATAGCCCCCGTCAGCAGGGTGTGAGTTAGCTCTACGATAGTTTCTGCACGTCACGTTCCAAAAAAAACAAAACTAAAAAAAATATATATAAAAAAATATATAAAAAAATAGTTTTTTTGTTGTATTAGCTTAGTGATACAAATCCATTTCACACAGCAGTGTGGAACCATTCTGTGTGTCACAGTTCAGTACACTCACTACAATCCGTATTTTCTATCCAGGTGACACTTTCTGTACGTCACTTAATCCAACCGGGTCTTTTGCTCTCACGTATATAGCTTGATCACAAAAATCTCTGTGCGACATTTGTCTGGGTCGCAGTCAAAATAGCCCCCGTCAGCAGGGTGTGAGTTAGCTCTACGAAAGTTTCTGCACGTCACGTTCCAAAAAAAACAAAACTAAAAAAAAATGTATAAAAAAAATATATTAAAAAAAATTGTTTTTTTGTTGTTTTAGCTCAGTGATACAAATCCATTTCACACAGCAGTGTGGAACCATTCTGTGTGTCACAGTTCAGTACACTCACTACAATCCGTATTTTCTGTCCAGGTGACACTTTCTGTACGTCACTTAATCCAACCGGGTCTTTTGCTCTCACGTATATAGCTTGATCACAAAAATCTCTGTGCGACATTTGTCTGGGTCGCAGTCAAAATAGCCACCGTCAGCAGGGTGTGAGTTAGTTAGCTCTACGATAGTTTCTGCACGTCACGTTCCAAAAAAAACAAAACTAAAAAAAAAATGTATAAAAAAAAATATATAAAAAAAATAGTTTTTTTGTTGTTTTAGCTTAGTGATACAAATCCATTTCACACAGCAGTGTGGAACCATTCTGTGTGTCACAGTTCAGTACACTCACTACAATCCGTATTTTCTGTCCAGGTGACACTTTCTGTACGTCACTTAATTAAACCAGACTGAACAAGTTTGCGGGTTTCAGTACAGCAGGCCCATTTATTTTTTATTTTTATATAATACACTTATATACAGAAAATGTTGAACCCCAGGGCTAAGGGTTGAGGACGAGGGCGTGGGCATTCAATTACTGCAGGGGGCAGAGGCCGTGGTCCTGGGCAGGGTGAGACAGTACCTGCTGATGAGGGAGCAGGGGAACGCCGCAGAGCTACACTCCCTAGCTTCATGTCTCAACTTACAGGGACACGTGGTAGAAGACTGTTGAAACCACAACAGTGCGAACAGCTGATGTCGTGGATTGCGGACAATGCTTCAAGTAATTTGTCCACCAGTCAATCTTCCACGCAGTCCACCCACGTTACCCAAGGGAGCACTCCTCTGGCTCCTCCACCTCAACCTCCTTCCCCCCAGTCTGCCCCCTCCCAGGAAAATTTGGAATGCGATCCAGCATACTCTCAGGAACTGTTTTCTGGACCCTTCCCAGAGTCACAAACCACTTCTCAGGTTGCTGCTGACCTCGTTCCCGATGCCCAAGTTTTCCAACTGTCGCAGTCTGTGGGTGACGATGATGATGATGACAATGTTGAGTTAGTGGAAGAAGTTTGTAAAGAGGTGTCGGACGATGAGGAGACATGGTTGTCAGACAGTGGTGAAGTTGTTGTCAGGGCAGGAAGTCCGAGGGGGGAGCAGAATCGGAGGATGACGAGGTGACTGACCCAAGCTGGGTTGATAACCCGAGTGAAGACAGTGCTTCTGAGGCGGAGACGAGTGCTGCACCAGAACAGGTTGGAAGAGGCAGTGGTGTGGCCAGAGGGAGAAGCAGGGCCAGAGCTGGTGCATCAGCAG
Organism: Rhinella marina; assembly: GCA_900303285.1. Lineage (NCBI taxonomy): Eukaryota > Metazoa > Chordata > Amphibia > Anura > Bufonidae > Rhinella > Rhinella marina. The sequence continues at coordinate 71,187 of ONZH01022469.1, forward strand.
CAACTGTTTCACGTAGTGAAGCTCTCGTGGCGAGGCTTAGATGTTCGCAAGTCTGGAGGTTCTTTAAAGAAAGTGAGGATGACCGACGGACTGTGGTGTGCAACCTGTGCCACACCAGGATCAGCAGGGGTGCCACCACTACTAGCCTAACCACCACCAGCATGCGCAGGCATATGAATGCTAAACACCCCACTCAATGGAACCAAGGCCATTCACCACCTCCTGCGAGTCACACCCCTGCTCCTTCCCCTATGTCACTCGCTGCCTCTGCTAGTCAACCCCCTGCCCAGGACCCCGGCACGAGCGCCTCCCGCCGGAAAACCACACCTTCGCCTCCACGATCCTCCACCAATGTGTCCCAGCGCAGCGTTCAGCTGTCTTTAAAGCAGACGCTGGAGCTCAAGAGGAAATACAGTTCCACCCACCCACATGCCCAAGCCTTCAACGTCCACATCTCCAAATTGCTGAGCCTGGAGATGCTGCCCTATAGGCTGGTAGAGACCGAGGCCTTTCGCAATCTCATGGCAGTGGCTGCCCCTGGGTATTCGGTCCGCAGCCGCCACTATTTTTCCCGATGTGCCATCCCAGCCCTACACCAGCACGTGTCAGAGAACATCATCCGTGCCCTGACCAACGCTGTTTCTGAGAAGGTCCACCTAACCACGGACACGTGGACAAGTGCTGCCGGGCAGGGACATTATATCTCACTGACGGCACATTTGGTTAACTAAGTGGAGGCTAGGACCGAGACTGACCCTGGGGCCGCTCATGTACTGCCCACACCGAGGATTGCGGGGCCTATCTCGGTCACGGTCTCTCAGACGTACTATGCCTCCTCCTCCAACCCCTCCTCCTCCTCCACCTCCTCCTCCGAATTACCATCCTTGGGCATGGCGCCTTCAGTCGGTAGCTCTAGGCGCAGCAGCAGTGCCGTGGGCAAGCGCCAGCAGGCAGTGCTCAAACTGCTGAGCTTAGGTGACAAAAGGCACACCGCCCAAGAGCTGTTACAGTGCATCAGGGCGCAGACCGATCTGTGGCTGGCACCGCTGAACCTCAAGCCAGGCATGGTTGTGTGTGACAACGGGCGTAACCTGGTGGCGGCTCTGCAACTCGGCAGACTGACACATGTGCCATGCCTGGCCCACGTGTTCAATCTCATAGTTCAGCGGTTCCTCAAGACATACCCCAATCTGTCTGATTTGCTCACCAAGGTGCGCCGCATCTGTGCGCATTTCCGCAAGTCCACCATAGATGCTGCCACTCTCAGGGCAGCGCAGCGCCGCTTACAACTGCCCGCTCACCGACTGTTGTGCGACGTGCCCACAAGATGGAATTCGACATTAAACATGTTATCCAGAGTTTACCAGCAGCGCAGAGCGATTGTAGACTGCCAGATGTCAACTTCCACCAGAACTGGTAGTCAGGTCACTCAGATTCCTCAAGTCTACAATGAGGAGTGGACGTGGATGTCTGATATCTGCCAGGTGTTGAGCAACTTTGAGGAGTCAACGCAGATGGTCAGCGGCGATGCCGCCATTATCAGCCTCACCATCCCGCTGCTTTGCCTGTTGAAAAACTCACTGCTCAGCATGAAGTCGGATGCTTTGCGCTTGTCACAAGAAACGGTGGAGGAAGATATGTCGCTTGATAGCCAGAGCACCCTCCGGTCTGTTTCTCAGCGCGTATCGGAGGAGGGGGATGAGGATGAGGAAGAAGAGGAGGAGAATGTCGGCGAGACAGAATAGGGTACCAGTGCTCAGTCCTTAACTCTTGAGCGTGTTTGGGCTGAAGAGGAGGACTTGGAGGAGGAGGAGGAGGAAATGGAGAGTCAGGCCAGTGAGGAGAGGGAATTCTTACGTGTTGGGACTCTGGCGCACATGGCAGACTTCATGTTAGGCTGCCTATCCCGTGACCCTCGTGTTAGAAGCATTTTTTCAAACACCGATTACTGGGTGTTCACTCTCCTGGACCCACGGTACAAGCAGAACCTTTCCACTCTCATCCCTGCAGAGGAAAGGAGTATGAGAGTGAATAGATATCAACAGGCCCTGGTGCACAAGCTGAAACAATCCTTCCCATCTGACGCCGCTAGCGGCAGAGGGCATGGTTCTGTGGGCCAAGTAGCGGAGGAGAGTAGGCGAGCAGGCAGCTTGTCCAGCACTGGCAGGGGAATGCTCTCCAAGGCCTTTGCCAGTTTTATGTCACCCCAGCAAGACACTGTCACCTGTCCCCAGTCTAGGCAGAGTAGGGGGGAGCTGTACAGAAAGATGGTGAGGTAGTACCTAGCTGACCATACCAATGTCCGTCTTTTTCCTATCTTTCTCTCTCTCCAAACTATTTTTCCGGATAGCTGCCATATACGGTATTAAACTGAGAAGAATACATAGAACACATGCCACACTTGATCGAGCTCATAATTGACAATTGTACCGGTTGATGCTAAATTTTTAAGTTGGGGTCCTGCGTCGTCATTCTAACTACATCCGTCTGTTGTCACCATCACACACGCTAGCCCAGGGGGCACTCCTCTGGCTCTTCCAGCTCAACCTCCTTCCCCCCAGGCTGCCCCCCAGCTACAGGCCCTCTCTCCAAACAATTTACGTCTTTTTCCTATCTTTCTCTCTCTCCAAACTATTTTTCCGGATAGCTGCCATATACGGTATTAAACTGAGAAGAATACATAGAACACATGCCACACTTGATCGAGCTCATAATTGACAATTGTACCGGTTGATGCTAAATTTTTAAGTTGGGGTCCTGCGTCGTCATTCTAACTACATCCGTCTGTTGTCACCACCACACATGCTAGCCAAGGGGGCACTCCTCTGGCTCTTCCAGCTCAACCTCCTTCCCCCCAGGCTGCCCCCCAGCTACAGGCCCTCTCTCCAAACAATTTACGTCTTTTTCCTATCTTTCTCTCTCTCCAAACTATTTTTCCGGATAGCTGCCATATACGGTATTAAACTGAGAAGAATACATAGAACACATGCCACACTTGATCGAGCTCATAATTGATAATTGTACCGGTTAATGCTAAATTTTTAAGTTGGGGTCCTGCGTCGTCATTCGAACTCCATCCGTCTGTTGTCACCACCACACACGCTAGCCCAGGGGGCACTCCTCTGGCTCTTCCAGCTCAACCTCCTTCCCCCCAGCCTGCCCCCCACCTACAGGCCCTCTCTCCAAACAATTTACCCGGATAGGGGACGTATTAGATATTATACTGATTTTTGTTGGTTCCTCTTTTAATTGGCTCCTGACCTGTGATAGGCAGAGCATGGGCATGTCCCCTTAGCTGCAGTAGAAAAGACACTCCCCTGGCCAGAGCAAGCTCTTTTTCCTTTTCCGTGTTCGAAAAATCCATGAAATATATGGTCCCAAGATAGGGGACATATACGATTTTAAACTGAGAAGAATCGATACCACACATGTCCCACTAGGAGAATTTGGGGTAATGGTGGGATTAGGCAGCCTCAGAGGCATCCATGCATGCTGCCCCTGCTGTTTCCTGTCCATTTCCGTGGATTTTCCATCATTTTCTGAGGTTTCCAGGTTTTCACCCAGCCTTCCCTAGGCAGAGCCTTGGTCCCCTGCAAAAAATGCTTGAGTCTCCCATTGACTTCAATGGGGTTCGTTATTCGAAACGAGCACCCGAGCATCGGGAAAAGTTTGACTCGAATAACGAGCACCCGAGCATTTTAGCGCTCGCTCATCTCTACTGGCGTCGCTTCCGTCCAATACAGGTTCATGATCCTCCATTCTGAATCATCAGAGAAGCGAAATATCATCTGCCAGAAAATCCTATACGCCATGGGATGTCTTGCGTGTATCGCGAACGCGGTGACTGGTGTATGTTCGGTAAGTTATGTGGTTTTGTATCCGGTAGTACACAGAGGGCTCAGGACAAGTAGTTATAGAGGGTCAATGCTCAGGGCCTCTGTTGTCTATGTATTTATATACTTTTAGTATTTGCCCTATAGAAAACACACTGTCTGGTGCTCAGTGGTATATACTGTATATTGCTATTAGTTTTCTATAGTCCCCAGTGGAGCATACATTTCAGTGTCACCCCCTGGTGTTTATCCTCATGTATTACTGCCCCTGTATAATTACACTCCTCATGCATCCTCTGCTGTTCTCTATTCTCAGATCTTCTTGACGACCTCATTGATGACATTTATATCTCTGTTTATGTTTTAGATGAAGATCAGTGACATAGCCCACGGTATCGGCGCAGGAACTGGATTTTTCTTCTTTGCCGTTTACAACCTGAGCCAAGCTATATGCCTGTATGAGAAATCCTTCAGCAGTCGTTGCATGTGCCACGTAAGACTGGCATCAACCTTTGTGACCATTGTGGCACTGCTGATCTGTATCCTTTTATACCTGGCTGGTACAATATAATGTTGTGTGCTGGATACACTGCAGATTATCATATATCTGTGCCTCCACTGTAGAGTAGATTAGACATGATAGTAAACACTGTAATAATACACTTCTGTTACTTGTCCTTAACACGTTCTTCCAGTTGATGTAGGTGTGGGCATCTTCCACCTATGTACCACCGATCACTGTAAAGAGGTGAGTTCCTTCAGCCAAGGCTCCTTAGAGGTTTCCTCCATTGGGGGTTTTTCCTCTCCTGAGTGTTGAAGTACGACTCTTTGTAAGAGTCAGGGATTCACAGGGCTATTTCAAATCTACTTCTCTGCTATTAATAAAAGCCACTAGATGACGTAGCAAACAATGTGTCTGAGTCTCTTTATTCATCATTATGGGCAACCTTTTGTAACTAGGAAACCTTGTGGTGGTGACCAGACCAAGCTCTGGAAGTGGCATGAAGAAGGTGGTAATGGCATAGCTGGATTTTCCAATAGACATAGTTGTGTGCAGTGGTTGCCATTTTATGGGCATTATAAATGACATTTGTGAAAAATGTGTAAAGGGGCATACAATATGTTTATGACAGTATAATCATGATGAACTGCTGCACTTCTTTTCAGCAGGTAATTCGGTCACTAGTGAGCACACTTTTTAATGAAAAAAACTATACTGCAAGTTTTGCAGAGAGTTCAAGTCCTTCACCGCCATATGACAAAGCATCTGGACATTAGAACAGCTGGGCATTAGAGCAGAGGCATAGCAAGCCATTGTACCTAGGCCATAGTATTCAAATAAAGACTAAGGGCAGTGAACTGAACCTTGACCCTGGTTAAGATTAAAGAGGTATTCTCAGGCAATGAGGTTATATCGCTAGAATATGCCCCCATTGTCTGATAGGTGTGGGTCCCACCTCTGGGACCTGCACCTACATTGAGAATGGATCCCTGAAAGTTGGGGAGGGTGCACACTCCATTCATTTCTATGGGGCCGCTGAAAATAGCCAGTTGTCGTTCCCATAGAAATAAATGGAAGCGGTGGCTGCACAAGCGCAGTGTGCTCCCATTAACTTCTATAGGGAGAGTGATTTGAGGTGGCCAGATCATGGAAAACCCAGGGTCCTCCGGCCACCACCTTCCCTGCTCTGTTCTCGGTGTAGGTGCAGGTCCCACCTCTGATAATATACCTCCATTGTTTGAGATGGGAATATCCCTGTAAATAAGCATACAAAAGTCACTTGGAAGTCGTGGTTTGTGCGCCCAGTTTGCAAAGAGACAATCCTGCTAATTTTTGCCTCATTTACAAGTCAAACAGGTATCCTTACCTAACTGCCAAGGTCATCAGGGGTAAATCACCTCTCCTGCAACAAGTACACCTTTTAGACCTACTGAGCTACAGAAGCCATGGCCTAAATTTCCTGTCGCAACGCCAATCAACCTCCATCTCCAGCAAAGGACCCTTGAAGGGATAGAGCCCATCAGCCCATGATTTCTAAAGGAATCTAAATCTCAAAATACACTTACCGGTGCCATATTTCGGCTGGGGATAGTATGTGGCTGGATGCTCTGCTTAGGGTTATGGTAGGTTCAGGTAACAAAAAGTGGGTGCTGATGTGTCCAGATTCCGCTTCCAGCATCCCCTCCACTCCCATACCCAGGGGATTGATAGAGTGCGCTAGAACGGGAGACTAGAGTTCCTTTCCTCCACCATCACAAGCAAAGCAGCATCTAGAGAGTGGCCGGCCCACAGAGGTCTCATCAAGTACTTTTATTGGCTCCTAATATTCAACACCTCTGGTTCTAACATTCAAAGATCATGAAAAACCTCTGTTTTCTCTTTGCTACTGTAAAAAAAACTCTCTAGTAACTCATAATGCAAGGATCCTTACCCTATTTTTTCTTAGGACTGCAACAAAATAATCAGGATCCCTCTTTAACCTTTTTTTAACCCTCTTTTCTGATTTCATTTTCCATTTTCATCTTTTACTTCTGGCCTTCCAGGAGCCATAACTTTTTTATTTTTCCATTCACATAGTCACACAACGACTTGTTTTTTTGTGGGACAAGTCATGCTTTCTAAATGGGGTAGAATTAAAAAAAAATATGTAATTCTGCCCTTGTTTTAACAGTGTTGCCTATTCAGTAAAAATGACCTGTTAACTTCATTCTATGGGTCACTGCAATCACAGTGATACTACATTTTTATAGTTTGTGTTATAATCATTTATAATCATTTTTATAGTTTTTTTCTTGAGTTATACATTTAAAAAAATGAAAACTTTGAAAACATTTTTTTCTTTGCATTGCTGTATATACCGTATTTACGCATTTTTTCCCCCAGAAGTAGAGAGAAAATTACAATGAGTCTTATAAAGCGAATACTAGTGAACACTTCCATTATGGAAGTGCTCACTAGTATGTATTAGGTGCCGGGAGCAGGGAAACATACGCTGCAGCTCCACTCTGGGTTTATTGCCCACGCTACACTGTCCCCGTACAGCGTCAGGACACAGTGCGCACCGTCAGGAGAAGACAGGGGAGTGCTGGAGAGTTTTTTTTTTTAATTCTTATGGGGCTGAGTGGGCTGATCTGAGGTCTGATGGGGGCTGAGTGAGCTGATATAGGGGCTAAGTGGGCTGATATGGGGGCTGAGTGGGCTGATATGGTGGCTGAGTGAGCTGATATGGGGGCTGAGTGGGTTGATATCGGGGATGAGTGGGCTGATATGGGGCTGAATGGGCTAACCTGAGGTCTGATGGGGGCTGAGTGGGCTGATTTGAGGTCTGATGGGGGCTAAGTGGGCTGATCTGAGGTCTGGTGGGGCTGAGTGGGCTGATCTGAGGTCTGAAAGGGCTGATCTGAGGTCTGATAGGGTCTGGCATGGAGGGCTGATATGGGGGTCTGATGTGATGTCCTGAAATTTATGGGGGGTTGATGTGTTCGTGACCACATGCGCTGGGATGCGCCGGGTGAGTGTTTATTTTTATTTTTTTAATAGGCAGGCTATACTGGGGCACTATGGGGTGGAGGGCATTATACAAAAGAGTCAAATATATATAGATATATAGAAAGAATGGGGGCCATAATTATTACATTAATACTACAAAAGGGGGGCATTATTATTACATTAATACTACAGAGAGGACATTATTATTACATTAATACTACAGGGGGGCATAATTATTACAATAGTACTACAGAGGGGCCATAATTTTTACAATAATACTACAGAGGGGGCCATAATTATTACATTAATACTACAGAGGGGACCATAATTATTACATTAATACTACAGAGGGGACCATAATTATTACAATAATACTACAGAGGGGGGCATAATTATTGCACTAATACTACAGAGGGGCCATAATTTTTACAATAATACTACAAAGGGGCCATAATTATTACATTAATACTACAGGGGGCATAATTATTACAATAGTACTACAGAGGGGCCATAATTTTTACAATAATACTACAGAGGGGGGCATAATTATTACATTAATACTACAGAGGGGGGCATAATTATTACAATAATACTACAGAGGGGCCATTATGACAATAATACTACAGAGGGGCCATTATTACAATAATTCTACAGAGGGCCATTATTACAATAATACTACAGAGGGGCCATTATTACAATAATACTACAGAGGGGCCATTATTACAATAATAATACAGAGGGGCCATAATTATTACAAGAATACTACAGAGGAGCCATTATAATATTATTATTGAGCACCTATTAATGGGGATGCTATTGGAGATACTGTAGAGCCGTGTTCCTCAACTCCAGCCCTCAGGACCCACCTACCGGTCATGATTTGAGAATATCCCACATAATTAATACCTGTGGTAAGTCCTGATGCATTGAAACCAATTATATCACCTTCTCAGTACTAAGGAAATCCTGAAAACATGACCGGCAGGTGGTCCCTGAGGACTGGAGATGAGGAACCCTGCTGTAGGGAACGCTATTACCATGGAGGACAGTTTGGGAGCGTGTTATTATGGGGGACTATCTGTATGGTACTAGCTCAGTATTGGAGGTAGCAGCAGGATGACAGCGTTGAGACATCAGGAGAGAGAAGATGATAGTAAAGTGAGGAATCTAAAAATTTATTCTTTGAAACTCTGCAGAGACGAGACGCGGCTGAAAGAAGGTATCATGGTGGTCTTATATCCGAATGAAGACATTGAGGAAAGTCTATATGACAGGAGATGTCACAGGATATAAGAGATATATGGTGTTGTATTCTACTGTATATTTTGTAGTGATGTATGTAATGTCCATACAAATATCTGTGCGTGTTCTGAATTCTGGGGCCTCACACCCATCTACTACATTATCTGTACTCATAGAGTTATCACTGTGTTATCTGTGGTGTTACATAGGACTTCAGGTGACATCTACTACATTATCTGTAAAAATGGGTGTGGCCACATGTTGGGGGGGAAGGGTGTTCACAATACTTGGCTTGCCCCAGGTGCTGGCAACCCACGCTATGCCACATCATGTAAGTGCTGCTACTTCATGTCTCTTCATGAACTCCATTCCTAGAGAGATTCAGCCAGGGAAGTAGCTAAGTGCTCATGGGTCCTGGAGCAAGGGTTCTGCTTGGTCTCCCTTTCTCTCAGTGTTTTGGTTTCGTGTTTCCTATTTAAAAAAAAATAAATAGCAAATCCACCCCCCCACACATGCCAAATCTTTGACGTAACCCCTTCCCTCCAGCCAGAGGTGTAACTTGACCATCAAGCACTTGTGCCGTATAAGAAGACAGGTGTCTTCTTATACGGCACAAGGGTCTTTGGGCCCCCTCAGGCTCCTGAACCCGGTAGAGAATGCTACCTCTGAACCCCCTCTAGCTAAGCCCCTGAAATGTAAGTAGTCTTACCCTTAGCCATCTTACAAACCTCAGCGAGCGCCTTCAGCTCTGTCTCCTGCACTAACATTGCTGGAGGGAGTGTTTCTGACTTGACAACATTAGTTTGGATAGGAACAGCATATCCTGTCCGAGATGATCCATCTTCTAAGAAACTGAAACCATCTACAATAAACTCAAAATTAGGGTTATTAATTGGAGACAGTCATGTGAATTTTTAAAGTCATGAAGGAGGTGGCTCATACTACTGTTTCTCTCTCTCCAGAGGCAGCAGAGTAGTCGGATTCAAAGTTGTGCACCTTTAAGGCAGAGTAGGAACTACATTACCATCTACTCCTACACATGTGATACTACTCTTGAGTATTTTCTCTGAGTATGCCATGAGAAATCATGGAACATGTTTGCTGTGAGGCAATGGGGGCAGAATCTAAGGATTGTATAGATAATAGGGGCACATCATTTGACTCCGGATTGCCTATTCCCTATGGGCATTACACTTGAGGGGCTGAACACTTGTAGCCTCCTCCCATGGGCGAGGAAATGGGCAGGTACTTACAAAGTTTTCCTCCCCCCTCCTTGTGGGGAGGGACTGATAAGAAGCCACGCCTGCCTCAGGCCTTTTGTTTAACTCAGTTTCTATACCCTTTTTGGAACTTGCAACAAAATGGAGGGCTATAGTGATCTTCACTCAGGCCTAGCCAATACCCAGCTTTCCCAGATGATCCTCTCAATACCATCCACAAAGGCAGCACTTAAGATTTTCTCTCATGCATGTCTGAGGTCTATTCAAAATCTACCCATAGTTGCTGGAGTCTAGTGAAAACTTTCTTCACACTCTCTGTTCTGTCCTGATGCATATCAGACAATGTGACTGACTAATCACCTAAATGCTTCCTCTCGGACTAAGTGAGCTTCTCTATGCATTGCTCATCCAACAGCAATGTAGTATTGTCCTCTTCACAAGATCCTACTGTTGAAGCTATAACTTGAGAGAGAATCACCAGCTTTACATTGGACTAAACCTTCCAAATCTCACCAATATCACGAGAAAGCTTTCCGTATCTTAGCTAACTCCCTACAGAACAGCATAGGTAAGTCCTCTGGATTGGAAATTCTACTTATCATGACAAACATTTCACTAGGGGACCAAGGACAGTATATCAACTTATCAGGGCCATTATGTGGACCACTGAGAGGAGCAACTTCAGGACTTAAGTACCTAGGAGTACGATAGGGTAGAATTGCTCAGGGACACTTCCAATTGGCATCATAGGGGCAATATCTGCGGGCACATTTTTAACTGGAGTGATATTCAATTGAGAAGGGTTAGCAGACACCACTGGATATAATCCAGTGCTGGGACATATAAATGCAGTGCCTGGAAGTTCTATGGGTGTATACTTTTTTGTGCCTGCAGATGCATTACCAGCACCGGGGGTGTGGGGGACACACACACACCACCACCACAGAGGTTGGGTTGAATTCCTGAGGAGGGGGTTTCAGCATGACCACAGGATGGAAATGGGAGGAAAGAGCAGAAACACAGAATGGGTGAAGTTCCTGTAGAGGAACACATTCCAAAGGAGGGAAGATAGGGAAAAGACATGGGGGGTTACATTAGAAATAGAAGAAGAAACAGTGGGGGTTGCAACAGATTTAGAGGAAGAAGAAAGGGGGATGGGTGCCACATGGCAAACTTTTTAGTTCTTTGTTCTCTACAGGATTCAAAATCCTCCATCTTGCAATAGAAATATTTTCCTATTTTCGCAACTTTCTTTTATTTTCTGTCATTTACTTTTATAGAAAATGTAAGTCTATTATTACCCTTTAACCAACTCCTATGGTTTCCTTTAGTCTACACAGTCCTTCAGTCTACCAGTTGCATAAATAATTTTAACTTACTAACTGAATCCTTTCTTTCCACCATTTGCTGAGCTGCTGTTAACATCACATCATTACATCCTATGACATTAGAATTACCTGTTTTTGTGGTAACACAAAGTTCAAACAATATCTGATTAGTATTAAACCTACAACTTCAATCAAAGAAGACAGCAATAACACATAGTTCAAACAATATATAATTACTATTGAACCCACAATTCCTCTGGTGACTATGACACTAAGTCTTAATAACTTCCAATTGCTCATTAAATATGCAATTAGTGTTAATCCCACATATTACCCTTATCGTAGGGACACTAACTCTTAATAACTTCCAATCGCCTCTTAAATATTCAATTGGTGTTAATCCCACATAACTCCCATCATGAGGACCCCTGGTCTACTACTCATGAATCTCCCAAACTCTTGTCAGAGCTTGGCTAGGTTCCAATTCTACATCACAGGATACGACTATCAGCTGACTAACAAAAACTTCCGCTCTGCTCAGCACGACAATACACCATGAAAAGCCTCACAAAAAAGGAATTTCTAACAGGGTTCTTTCGGTTTAAAAGACAGATCAACCTTAAAGGGGTAATCCGGTTACCATAAATATAACGTATGTTTTAGACTAATTCATCAACAATAATTACCTAATATAATGTAAATTTCACATATTTACCGTTCAGTAGTTATAAAAGTAGTTTCTTCCTCTTTCCTCATAAGTTACCATGGCATCGACCTGTAGTTCTGTGCCTTTGTTAGGTCAAGCATTCTCAGTGTGTTGCTATCAGGTCTTTAGCTAAATGTTAGTGTGCTGCTGATTGGTCAGCAGAGGGGGCGTGACTGGACTGTGATATCAAGCAGAAAATCAATAAACAGCAGGAAAGCTAGGGATTGTGGGGATTGTAGTCTTTGAAGTTTTGTGAGGGAAGATTAGGAGCCATGATACTCTCAGTGTGTTGCAGGCTCACACAGGAGCTAGACAAATGGATTGCAAGGTAAAATGAAACTATGGTTATATGTATAGGTATGGCTTCTGTTCGGGTCACAGTTTGCAGCCTTAATGCAGTTTTTCAAAAATTAAGTTACTTTACCGGAATACTCCTTTAATTGAACCCTAAGCTGTGAATACCACCCAATCCAACACTGAGAAATTACTCGGCCAAAACTTAGAGGAGGTTGAAAGAAATAAAGCTTTCTTACCTTACTGAAGCGTATTACTCTTGTCTAAGGGTTTAGCTCAAGTCCTTCTTTAACGGTTGAATTGATGATATTCAAGCTGATCTGCCCACTCAGGGATGCTAATTTGTCATTGCCACTCTAAAAGTTTTGCCTTCTTGTGTGGTGCCAAATCCATTAGAAGTATTAGTATGCACTATACAGCTTTCAAAATAAGACTAGCCACACAAGTTGGTTTCATGGAAAGGACTTCTCATTCCCGAGAGCGAACGTTTATTCAAGATACATTTACTTAAATAGTAGGTTTGACATAGACAAAAGCGGTGCTCCTTAAGAAAGATAATTGGGTAGATGGAAGTACAGTGGGGAAAAAAGTATTTAGTCAGCCACCAATTGTGCAAGTTCTCCAACTTAAAACTATGAGAGAGGCCTGTTATTGATCTTATAGGTAGACCTCAACTATGAGAGACAAAATGAGAAAACAAATCCAGAAAATCACATTGTTTGATTTTTAAAAAATTTATTTGCAAATTATGGTGGAAAAGTATTTGGTCACCTACAAACAAGCACGATTTCTGGCTCTCACAGACCTGTATCTTCTTTAAGAGGCTCCTCTGTCCTCCACTCATTACCTGTAGTAATGGCACCTGTTTGAACTTGCTATCAGTATAAAAGACACCTGTCCACAACCTCAAACAGTCACACTCCAAACTCCACTATGGAGTGAAGACCAAAGAGCTGTCGAAGGACACCAGAAACAAAATTGTAGACCTGCACCAGGCTGGCACGACTGAATCTGCAATAGGCAAGCAGCTTGGTGTGAAGAAATCAACTATGGAAGCAATAATTAGAAAATGGAAGACATACAAGACCACTGATAATCTCCCTTGATCAGGGGCTCCATGCAAGATCTCACCCCATCTGGTCAAAATAATCACAAGAACTGTGAGCAAAAATCCCAGAATCACACTGGGGGGACCTAGTGAATGACGTGCAGAAAGCTGGGACCAAAGTAACAAAGGCTACCATCAGTAACACACTACGCCGCCAGGGACTCAAATCCTGTAGTGCCAGACGTGTCCCCCTGCTTAAGCCAGTACATATCCGGGCCCGTCTGAAGTTTGCAAGAGAGCATTTGGATGTTCCAAAAGAGTATTGGGAGAATGTCATATGGTCAGATGAAACCAAATTAGAACTGTTTGGTAGAAATTAGAGATGAGCGAGCACTAAAATGCTCGGGTGCTCGTTATTCGAGTCGAATTTTTCCTGATGCTCGGGTGCTCATTTCGAATAACAAACCCCATTGAAGTCAATGGGAGACTCGAGCATTTTTTGCAGGGGACCAAAGCTCTGCACAGGGAAGGTTGCGCGAAAACCTGGAAACCTCAGAAAATAATGTAAACACCACGGAAATGGACAGGAAACAGCAGGGGCAGCATACATGGATGCCTCTGAGGCTGCCTAATCGTACCATTACGCCAAATTCTGGGCAACAGCCTGGTGGTGACCCTCAAGACAATTGTGCTGACCCAGACCAAGATGGTCAAGGCACATGCCCATCACATGTTAGTAAAGCACCCAACTAGGTGCAACGGAGGTCCATCACTGCCTGCGGGTGACACCACTGCCCATGCTGGCACTGCTGTCCTATCCCCGCCCCAGTACGCAGGCATAAGCATCTCCCTCCCCGCACCCACCCAGTAGTCCACAGCGTACACAAAGTTCTCCCAGCACAGTGCCCAGCTCTCCCCATCCCAGACGGGCAAACACGCACCCCACACCCACCCTGTCCACAGCAGACACAAAGACCTCCAAGCACAGTGCCCAGCTTTCCTAAATCCAGACGGGCTAAGACGCACACTGCACCCACCCATTAGTCTCCACACGTGGGTGGGTGCAGAGCCTTTTAGTGCCCCTCAAGACAATGTTTGTGTGCCAGGGCCGGGTAGTAACCCTCCTTCAAGTTGTGGGGGAGAGGCCTCCGGTGACCCTCAAGACAATTTTGGGCGACAGTGTAGTGGCGAGCCTCCAAAAAATCGTGAGTGAGAGCCTGGAGGTGACCCTCAGAAACAATTGGTTTGAAAAAGCATGGTGGTGCACCCTTGAATGACAGTCTTTGACCGAGATTGCAGGTGAACCCGCTAAAATTGTAGTCTGGCACACCTTGGTGGTGAACCCCTAAATTACATAGTTTGACTGAGATTGCAGTTTACAGCATAGGGGTGAACCCCAGGATGACTTGTTAAGACTAAGATTGCAGTTTACAGCATGGCGGTGAACCTCACAGTGGCTTGGTTAGACTAAGATAGCAGCTGAACCACCCAAAAATTTAGCCTGACACAGCATGGCGGTGACAACAGAGTGACCAAGTTAGATGAGGTAGCAGGTGAGCCACGCAAAAATTTAGCCTAAAACAGCATGGCGGTGACAGATTGACCAAGTTAGATGAGGTAGCAGGTGAGCCACGCAAAAATTTAGCCTGACACAGCATGGCGGTGACACCACCAAGTGACCAAGGTAGATGAGGTAGCAGGTGAGCAACCCAAACATTTAGCCTGACACAGCATGGCGGTGACACCAACAAGTGACCAAGTTAGATGAGGTAGCAGGTGAGCCACCCAAAAATTTACCCTGACACAACATGGCGGTGACAACAGAGTGACCAAGTTAAACTGAGGTAGCAGGTGAAGCACATAAAATATTACACTGACACAGCATGGCGGTGACAACAGAGTGACCAAGTGAGACTGAGGTAGCAAGTGAACCACATAAAATTTTACCCTGACACAGCATGGCGTTAAGCCCAGAGTGACCAAGTTAGACTGCGGTAGCAGGTGAACCACATAAAATTTTACCCTGACACAGCATGGCAGTGAACCCAGAGTGACCAAGTTAGACTGAGGTAGCAGGTGAAGCACATAAAATTTTACCCTGACACAGAATGGCGCTAACAACAGAGTGACCAAGCGAGACTGAGGTAGCAGGTGAACCACATAAAATTTTACCCTGACACAGCATGGCGGTGACAACAGTGTGACCAAGTGAGACTGAGGTAACAGGTGAACCACATAAAATTTTACCCTGACACAGCATGGCGGTGAACCCAGAGTGACAAAGTTAGACTGAGGTAGCAGGTGAAGCACATAAAATTTTACCCTGACACAGCATGGCGGTGAACCCAGAGTGACCAAGTTAGACTGAGGTAGCAGGTGAAGCACATAAAATTTTACCCTGACACAGAATGGCGGTGAACCCAGAGTGACCAACTTAGACTGAGGTAGCAGGTAAGGCACATAAAATTTTACCCTGACACAGCATGGCGGTGACAACAGAGTGACCAAGTGAGACTGAGGTAGCAGGTGAACCACATAAAATTTTACCCTGACACAGAATGGCGGTAAACCCAGAGTGACCAAGTTAGACTGAGGTAGCAGGTGAAGCACATAAAATTTTACCCTGACACAGCATGGCGGTGACAACAGAGTGACCAAGTGAGACTGAGGTAGCAGGTGAACCACATAAAATTATACCCTGACACAGCATGGCAGTCAACCCAGAGTGACCAACTTAGACTGAGGTAGCAGGTGAAGCAGATAAAATTTTACCCTGACACAGCATGGTGGTGACAACAGAGTGACCAACTGAGACTGAGGTAGCAGGAGAACCACATAAAATTTTACCCTGACACAGCATGGCGGTGAACCCGGAGTGACCAAGTGAGACTGAGGTAGCAGGTGAAGCACATAAAATTTTACCCTGACACAGCATGGCGGTGACAACAGAGTGACCAAGTGAGACTGAGGTAGCAGGTGAACCACATAAAATTTTACCCTGACACAGCATGGTGGTGAACCCAGAGTGACCAAGTTAGACTGAGGTAGCAGGTGAAGCACATAAAATTTTACCCTGACATAGCTTGGCGGTGACAACACAGTGAACAAGTGAGACTGAGGTAGCAGGTGAAGCACATAACATTTTACCCTGACACAGCATGGCGGTGAACCTGGAGTGACCAAGTGAGACTAAGGTAGCAGGTGAAGCACATAAAATTTTACCCTGACACAGCATGGCGGTGACAACAGAGTGACCAAGTGAGATTGAGGTAGCAGGTGAACAACCCAAAAATTTACCCTGACACAGCATGGCGGTGAACCCAGAGTGACCAAGTTAGACTGAGGTAGCAGGTGAAGCACATAAAATTTTACCCTGACACAGCATGGTGGTGACAACAGAGTGACCAAGTGAGACTGAGGTAGCAGGTGAAGAACATAAAATTTTACCCTGACACAGCATGGTGGTGACAACAGAGTGACCAAGTGAGACTGAGATAGCAGGTGAAGCACATAAAATTTTACCCTGACACAGCATGGCAGTGACAACAGAGTGACCAAGTGAGAGTGAGGTAGCAGGTGAACCACCCAAAAATTTACCCTGACACAGCATGGCGGTGACACCACCAATACCTTGGTCAGACTGAGATTGCAGTCAAATGGCTGTAGGTGAGCCTCCCAAAAAATTGTTTTAGAGTGTTTGAAGTTGACTCTCCTAAAAATTATTTTTGAGTGTCTGTAGTTGACCCTCCTGAAAAATTGTTTTTGAGTGTCTGTAGTTGACCCTCCTAAAAAATTGTTTTTGAGTGTCTGTAGTTGACCCTCCTAAAAAATTGTTTTTGAGTGTCTGTAGTTGATGCTCCTAAAAAATTGATTGGAGAGAGGGCCTGTAGGTGGCCCTCCCTAAACATTGTTTGAAAAGAGAGCTAGTTGGCACTCTGAAAAATTGCCTGTTGGCTCAGCATTTGTGTAAGAAGAGAAGGAGGAGGAGAGGAGAGGATACATGAAGAATCTTCATGTTGAGCTGCTTCCCCCGATGGAGATTTGAATTCTGGTGAAATCCAGGCTTTATTCATTTTAACCCTTTCCCGACCAGCGCTGTACATGTACGCTGGTGCGGTGCGGGGACATGACGCCCGCTTCCGGGTGCGGCGGGCGTCATGGCCGGCAAGTCTCTGCTGTTTCTAACAGCAGAGACTTGCCGCTACTTACCGCCATCGGCGGCGTCTTCCTGGGCCTTCTGATGCCCTGATCACACGTGATCATGGCGTCAGGATGCGTCTGAACCCGGAAGCCTATGCTTCAGGGTGGTGTACAGACGCCCCGAGTGGCCAATCGGGGTGTCTCTACACCATATGAAAACTGTAATCCTCGCTGGTGAGGATTACAGTTTTCAAACTGCAATTCTTATTCTGGCCACTAGATGGCAGGCCAGGATAAGAAATTAGCAATTTTTGGATTTAACTCCATCTAGTAAATTCCTGATTGCTCATAAAGAAAAAAAACATAATATATTAGCTCATATTTGAGCTTTAAAATAATCACAAAAAAATGTAAAAAAAAATGTTAAAAATATATAAAAAAATAAAAAATATATAAAAGTTCAAATCACCCCCCTTTCCGTATAATGAAAAAATAAATACCTAAATAACAATAAATATAGACATCATGGGTATCACCGTGACCGAAAACGCCCGTACTTTTAAAATCTAAAAAAAAAATTCCAATACGGCGAATTCTGTGGTGGAAAAAAGCATCCAAATGGCGATTCGCCGTTTTTTGACGCTTTTTTTTCTAAAAAAATTTAATAAAAAGTGATCAAAAAGTCATACACACCCCAGAATGGTATCAATAAAAACTTCAGATCGCCCCGCAAAAAATTAGCCCCCATACAACTCCATACACATAAATATCAAAAAGTTATAGGGGTCAAGATATGACAACCAAAAAAAAAAAGGCCAACTTTATAATTATTTTATCAAAACGCAGGAAAAACTATACACATTAGGTATCGCCGGATTCGTACTGACCAGTAGAATGAAAGTAACTGGTCAGTTTTAATGAACATCGAACGTTGCAAATAAGAAACCCGTAGAACTGTAGCGGAATATCATTTTTTTTGCAATTTCACCCGATTTGGAATTTTTTTCCGGCTTCCCACTACACCATATGCAATATTAAATGGCGTTGGAAAGTACAACTTGTCCCGCAAAAAACAAGCCCTCATACAGCTATGTGAACAGAAAAATAAAACAGTTATAGCTGTTTGAAGGCAGGGAGCGCAAAACGAAAATGCATAACCGAAAAAACCTCCAGGGGTGAAAGGGTTAATAAAAGTCAGCCTGTCAGCGCTGTCAGTTGACAGGCGTGTACTCTTATCAGTGATGATGCCACCAGCTGCACTGAAGACCCGTTCTGACAACACGCTAGCGGCAGGGCAGGCCAGCACCTCCAAGGCGTACAGCGCCAGTTCGGGCCACGTGTCCAGCTTTGCAACCCAGTAGTTGTATGGAGCAGAGTGATCACGCAGGACGTTGGTATGGTCAGCTAGGTACTCCTTCACTATCTTTCTGAACAGCTCCCCCCTACTCTGCCTAGACTGGGGACGGGTGACATAGTCTTGCTGGGGTGACATAAAACTGGCAAAGGCCTTGGAGAGTGTTCCCCTGCCAGTGCTTGACAAGCTGCCTGCTCCCCTCCTCTCCCCCACTAGTTGGCCCACAGAACTACGTCCTCTGCCGCTAGCATTGTCAGATGGGAAGGATAGTTTCAGCTTGTGCACCAGGGCCTGTTGATATTGATTCACTCTTATACTCCTTTCCTCTACAGGAATGAGAGTGGAAAAGTTCTGCTTGTACCGGGGTTCCAGGAGGATGAACACCCAGTAATCAGTGTTGGCAAAAATGTTTTTATCGCGAGGGTCACGGGAAAGGCAGCCTAACATGAAGTCAGCCATGTGCGCCAGAGTCCCAACACGCAAGAATTCCCTCTCCTCAATAGGCTGACTCTCCATTTCCCCCTCCTCCAACTCCTCCTTTTCAGCCCATACACGCTCAACAGATAAGAAGGAATGAGCATTGGTACCCTCTTCAGTCTCGCCAACAGTCTCCTCCTCTTCCTCCTCCCCCTCCTCCAATACGTGCTGAGAAACAGACCTGAGGGTGGTCTGGCTATCAAGCAACGTATCTTTTTCCCCCATCTCCTGTGACAAGCGCAAAGCCTCTGACTTCATGCTGAGCAGTGAGTTTTTCAGCAGACAAAGCAGCGGGATGGTGAGGCTGATAATGGCGGCATCGCCGCTGACCATCTGTGTTGACTCCTCAAAGTGCTTAACACCTGACAGATATCAGACATCCACGTCCACTCCTCATTGTAGACTTGAGGAGGCTGACTAACCTGACTACCATTTCTCGTGGAAGTTGTCATCTGGCAGTCTACAATGGCTCTGCTGTGCTGGTAAACCCTGGCTAACATGTGTAATGTGGAATTCCATCGCATGGGAACGTCGCACAACAGTCGGTGAGCTGGCAGTTGTAAGCGCCATTGCACTGCCCTGAGGGTGGCAGAATCTGTGATTGATTTACGGAAATGCGCACAGATGAGTCGCACATTGGTGAGCAAATCAGACAAATTGGGGTATGTCTTGAGGAACCGCTGAACCACAAGATTGAACACGTGGGCCAGGCATGGCACATGTGTGAGTCTGCCGAGTTGCAGAGCCGCCACCAGGTTACGCCCGTTGTCACACACAACCATGCCTGGTTTGTGGTTCAGCGGCGCCAGCCAAAGATCGGTCTGCGCCATGATGCCCTGTAACAGCTCTTGGGCAGTGTGCCTCTTGTCACCTAAGCTCAGCAGTTTCAGCACCGCCTGTTGGCGCTTACCCACGGCAGTGCCTCCACCAAGTTAACCCAACGTGCCGTCAGGGAGATATAGTGTCCCTGCCCGGCAGCACTTGTCCACGTGTCCGTGGTTAGGTGGACCTTCTCAGTAACCGCGTTGGTCAGGGCACAGATGATGTTCTCTGACACGTGCTGGTGTAGGGCTGGGACGGCACATCGGGAAAAATAGTGGCAGCTGGGGACCAATTACCGAGGGACAGCCACCGCCATCAGGTTGCGGAAAGCCTCAGTCTCTACCAGTCTATAGGGCTGCATCTCCAGGCTCAACAATTTGGAGATGTGGACATTTAGGGCTTGTGCATGTGGGTAGGTGGAATTGTATTTGCGCTTGCGCTCAAATGTCTGCTTCAAAGACAGCGGAACGCTGCGCTGGGACACATTGGTGGAGATTGTGGAGGATCGTGCAGGTGAAGGGGAGGTTGTAGGGCGGGAGGCACTTGTGCCGGGGTCCTGGGCGGGGGGTTGACTCGTCGAGCCAGCATGTGACACAGGGAAGGGGTAGTGGTGTGACCCGCAGGAGGTGAACGGCCTTGGTTCCACTGAGTCAGGTGTTTAGCACTCATATGCCTGCACATGCTGGTAGTGGTTAGGCTGGTAGTGGTGGCTCCCCTGCTGATCCTGGTGTGGCATAGGTTGCACACCACAGTCCGTCGGTCATCCTCATTTTCTTTAAAAAACCTCCAGATTTGCGAACATCTAGGCCTCGGCACGGGAGCTTCACTCCGTGAAACAGTTGCTGATCTACCTGCTCTGGCCCTGCTTCTCCCTCTGGCCACCCCACTGCCTCTTCCAACCTG
This sequence comes from Rhinella marina, assembly GCA_900303285.1. Lineage (NCBI taxonomy): Eukaryota > Metazoa > Chordata > Amphibia > Anura > Bufonidae > Rhinella > Rhinella marina. The sequence goes on from ONZH01022469.1 coordinate 92,044, forward strand.
TTCTGGTGCAGCACTTGCCTCCCCCTCAGAAGCACTGTCTTGAGTTGGCTTATCAACCCAGCTCAGGTCAGTCACCTCATCATCCACCAGCTCTTCCTCCAATTCCTCACTCTGTTTCCCCTTGGACTTACTGCCCTGACAACAACGTCAATGTCTGACAACTGTGTCTCATCATCATCATCTGACACCTCTTGACGCACTACTTGCACTAAGTCCACACTCTCATCACCCACAGACTGCGAAAGTTCAAAATTTTGGGCATCGGGACAGAGCAACTGCTCAGGTTGCTGTTGAGCAGTGGTTTGTGTCTCTGAGTAGGGTCCTGAAAAGAGTTCCTGTAAGTATGCCGGATCTGAATCCATATTTTCCATGGGGGGGCAGGCTGGGGGGAAAGAGGTTGAGCTGGAGAAGCCAGAGGTCTACTCCCTTGGCTAGCATGGGTGGACTGCGTGGAAGACTGGGTGGTGGATAAATTACTGGACGCATTGTCCGCTATCCACATCATAACCTGTTCACACTGTTGTGTGTTTCAATAGTGGTGTACCACGTGACCCTGTAAGTTGCGAGATGAAGCTAGGGAGCAAAACTCTGCGGCGTTCCACTGCTCCCTCATTAGCATGTACTGTGTCATCCTGCCCATGACCACGGCCTCTGCCCCCTACACTACTTGAACGCCCACGCCCACGTCCTTGACCCTTAGCCCTTGGGTTCAAAATTTTGTATATTCACTAAACTATCGAATTAATATCTGAGGCCAAAACCATATTCAGTAGACAGTAGAATTACTATCTGAGGCAAAAAAACGTAGTTTTTAGACTGCAGCTATTGTACCGCAAACCACTCAATTTTGCACTGCACTGAAGTATATATAACTGAGAGAAAAAACGTAGTCTTTAGACGGCGGCTATTGCACCGAAAACCACTCATTTTTTCACTGCACTGTATAACTGAGAGAAAAAAACGTATATTTTCTACACTCCGGCTAGTGTGCAGCACACGACAGAATTTTTCACTGCACTGTAGGATATATAACTGAGAGAAAAAAACGTATATTTTCTACACTCCGGCTAGTGTGCAGCACACGACAGAATTTTGCACTGCACTGTAGTGTATATAACTGAGAGAAAAAACATAGTCTTTAGACGGCGGCTATTGCACTGCAAACCACTCAATTTTTCACTGCACTGTAGGATATATAACTGAGAGAAAAAACGTATATTTTCTACACTCCGGCTAGTGTGCAGCACACGACAGAATTTTGCACTGCACTGTAGTATATATAACTGAGAGAAAAAACGTAGTCTTTAAACGGCGGCTATTGCACCGCAAACCACTCAATTTTTCACTGCACTGTAGGATATATGAGAGAAAAAATGTATTTTCTAGACTGATGCTACTGTACAGCACACGACAGAATTGTTCACTGCACTGTAGTGTATATATAAATGAGAGAAAAAACGTAGTCTTTAAATGGCGGCTATTGTACCGCAAACCACTCAATTTTTCACTGCACTGTAGTATATATAACAGAGAGAAAAAAATGTATTCCCTAGACTGACACTACTGTACAGCACACAACATAATTGTTCACTGGACTGTAGTATATATAAATGAGAGTAAAAACGTATTCCCTAGACTGCACTACAGATCCCAGCAAGCCAAGTTACAGCAGCAGCTGCAAAAATGAGTACTGAGAGGACTTTGGGCAATTTCTTTGGGGTCTGTGTGGACCAAGTGCTGTGCACAGTGTGCAGCCAAGATGGCGGTAGGTGCACTACAAGTCCCAGCCAGCAGCCAGGAGGAGACCAAAAAAAAAGGTGCTTGTAGCCCTTAGAAGAGCTGTTTGGTTCTTTGAGAATGATTCCTGCCTAACAAAAATCAAATTTGAGGTCCTAGCACTCTCCCTGACAGACAGCAGCTCTATCCCTAATCTCATGCAGGCGGCATCTGACGCGAGCAGCGCGGGACCAGATTCTTATATTCCCAGGTCATCTGATCTGGCCAGCCAATCCATGCTATCGACTTGTAGGGGTCCCACGTGATGCTAGGAGGTACCAAAGAATCTTCTGCATGTTGATTGGAGGAAGAGGAAGATGCCATTTCCTCGAGGATTGTGATATGCTTGTCCGAGTATCGAGCATGTACGAATACCCTAATTCTCGAACGAGCACCAAGCTCGGACAAGCATGTTCGCTCATCTCTAGTAGAAACACAACTCGTCATGTTTGGAGGAGAATGAATGCTGAGTTGCATCCAAAGAACACCATACCTACTGTGAAGCATGGGGGTGGCAACATCATGCTTTGGGGCTGTTTCTATGCAAAAGGACCAGGACGACTGATCGGTGTACATGAAAGAATAAATGGGACCATGTATCGTGAGATTTTGAGTGCAAACCTCCTTCCATCAGCAAGGGCATTGAAGATGAAACGTGGCTGGGTCTTTCAGCATGACAATGATCCCAAGCACACCGCAGGGCAACGAAGGAGTGGCTTTGTAAGAAGCATTTCAAGGTCCTGGAGTGGCCTAGCCAGTCTCCAGATCTCAACCCCATAGAAAACCTTTGGAGGGAGTTGAAAGTCTGTGTTGCCCAGCGAAACCCCCAAAACGTCACTGCTCTAGAGGAGATCTGCATGGAGGAATGGGCCAACAAACCAGCAACAGTGTGTGCCAACCTTGTGAAAACTTACAGAAAACGTTTGACCTCTGTCATTGCCAACAAAGGATATATAAAAAAGTATTGAGATGAACTTTTGTTATTGACCAAATACTTATCTTCCACCATAATTTGCAAATAAATTCTTTAAAAATCAAACAATGTGATTTTCTGGATTTGTTTTCTCATTTTGAGGTCTACCTATGATGTCAATTACAGGCCTCTCACATCTTTTTAAGTGGGAGAACTTGCACAACTGGTGGCTGACTAAATACTTTTTTTCCACACTGTAGTTCACCAACTTCAACACTGAGTTTATTGGTACATTTGAAAGTTGCAAACTAACATTCCTCCCTTCCACCTATAGTGATTTTAAAACAAAGAGAGTGTTCATGTGACTCACATAGCTAATTAGCTACCATCTAGTGGTCAAACATGAGTAGTACAGGCTTTACACATTAAATGTAAAAACCTATCTCTCACATGGGAGAGCTTGTGTCTGCTGATGAGCTGCATCGCTATATTACTGCATTGTTCATATTATTAAAAGAACAGATTCTGTTATATTTGCAACCTGTTGATGGTTTCCTTCTCATTTTGTAGCTGTTCAAACACCTATTGCGCAGATTACGAAAAAAACATCACTCCACCCATGGCTAACATCAAGAAAGAAACACTTATTATTAAAAGACTAAAAGCTGCCAAAAAAGAGGAGGAGAAGATGGTGAAAAGAACATCTAACCTGAAAAGGTGCCATAAATGGATGAAAAAAAGGATCCAGAAGAAGAACAAGAACATGGGGAAATGATAGGAGCGAAATTACCATCTGTGCAGATATTTTACCACCTACTGCAGCTGCCGATCCATGGACTATATGGAGTTTCCCTAATACCATCATGTCCATTAGTCCTAAAGCACTGTTATACTATCTACAGTGGCCATATCGGTCTGTCTGTCCTTCTTTTAGTCTGTATATCTGTATGTCTATCTATCTATCTATCGTAGAAAACATAGTAAATCGCATCCACTTTTTTAACTGTAGGTGAGATGTAAAATCCAAGTTGGGTTTCCTCAGTAAATTTTGTTTGCTGAGGTTTTTAGTAAATTTGTTTTCCAGGCCTGAATTTTTTGGGATTGGCAGGTAGGTTGGCAGTGGGACTTCCCATTCCCTCCCCCTCCAGTACATCCCCCCCCCCAATTACCCTAGGTGATTCAGTCAAGGTCTGAGCCTGGGAAGGCATAGTAGCCACAGTGGAACATATGTGCCCAGAATACTGTTATGTGTGGACTGATCTCTATGTGATATCACTGTTTTGTTGCTGGACCAAATAAAGCCAAGTTGTATTTTTAACCTCTGAATTTTGTCATTGCTAACCCCCATCCCAGATACACCGATCCCAACAATATCTACGCCATTGGTTGGAATGATCCATCTGGACTCAGTGATTGGCTCTGTTACTTCAGTTCATACAAGCGGTACAGAAGGATCTACTACTAAAGGATCTGCTACTAGCATTGTTCCATCTGGTTCTAGAAGCCAGAAAAGAAGCTGTATAGAGGACCATTGCTCCAGACCTTAAAAGGGGTTTTCAGCTTAACCCCCTTTATAATAAAGCTCTGGAATATGGCATATATAAAAGAAGAAACACACTCATTGGCTCACTTCTGCTCATTAGTAGTAGAAAGGCTCTATTCACATGTGTATATACCAGTCCCCCTCGGTATATGTGACCACCGCAAATAATCATCGGCTGTTACATGTTTGTATAGAAATGGACCGAGAAGCAAAGACTGGCGTGGAATCCAGGAAGCATCGGAGCTGGGGTATTACTCACTCTAATGGTAAGTATTACTTTTTTTTATTTTTTTGTAAAGCATTCTAAGTGTTTTTTAAATAACTAAACATCTCCTATGAAAGGGACAAAATATTACAAGTATGTTCCAGAGTGGGCATTTCTGGGAAGTATTGTACAAGATGCTGACTTATTAATGGAGAGTGAAATTTTGGGAGGTATGGTGACTCCTTGGTTGGTATATGTGATTTACATATGTTTTTGACCCTGTTGCTGGCTGTGAATATATTAAATATCTGCAGTTAAATGATTTGAACTGACATTCTGCTGTTTGGCCTCAACAGGCCACTGTTTCCTAAGCATAGCTAAAAAGGACTGCATTTCTAAATGTGTATGATGTTGAAAACTCTCAGGGGGTGGAGTTACAAAGCCTGGAGAGGAAGGCAGCAACCATCTTAGGGTTAGTATGGAAGAAGCATCCAGGAGAATTCCTCAACATCCAGGGGTGAGAACATCCTCCAGAGACCAGAGCTGCAGCCAAGGGGAGCTGATCATGTTCATTACCCTGATTTTGTCCAGAGGAAGGGGAACTGCCAGGAACGCTGATGAGAGCTGAGGAGTAATGCCACAGACACTGTGGTACCACACGCTTCCTCTGTCCATAGTCACCAGCTTACACAAAGCAGTTTTGACGCCTAGGATGCTAGAAACTGAGACCAGGCCTGTAGTTAGTTAGTTAGGTTTGCTGTTTTTTTAGGCCACAAGTGCTGTTAACTGCTCTTAACAACAATGTTTTTTAAAGTGTCGGTTCACAATGGAAAGCTGAAAAGCTTCACAACTAACTCAAGCCAGGCTGGAGTATTCAGGAGAAACACTACAGCACGTGCTATTTAACCAGTTGTTGGGAGAGGGAATTGTTAAAGCATGGAATAAGATTGTAAGCTGTTGTGCTGTACCACAAGCTAGCCCGCATTACGTACCCAACAATTGTTTCTGACTCTAGGGTAATAAAATGTAAGACATGGCTGGTCTATTTGAGCCTGCCAGCAGGTAAATTTACCACTAATACCTCCAGCATCCATCGGAGGGAACCGTGTTGTACAGCATGAGGGCCCCAGCCCCTGGCTAGGTGTATGTAAGTTTATCTGTGTGTAACCAGCATCTGTGGTTACATGACCACGTTTAAAAAAAAACTACGGTTATGGCAAAACTGGTGTTTGAGTTGCTTTCCTCGTTCGTGACTTCGCTGTATCCTGGGAGGCCCACCCAGGAACAAAGCTTATGCATCGTGCAGAAAAAATTATATATTATCTTTATTCTGCTGGTCAGTATGATTAGAGAGATACCAATTATATATTGTTTTTTCATTGTTGTACCAATTTTACACAAAGCATTTTTGAAAATAAATTCATGTTTTTGCAATAACATGTTCTAAAAGCCATATTTTTTGGTCTCCCTATGAAGTGACGGTTTCATTGATACCATTCTGAAGTACACATGCATTTTTGATTGCTCTATATTGGGTGCATCAATGGACTGAGAGAAATAGGATGGTCATTCTAACAAATCACCTGCTATCTAGGCTTTTCTGGTCTGCGACAATCCACCAACAATCACGAGCAGATCCCATTGTTGTGAAGGTGGCACCTTCATTACACACTCCTTACTTTGCCTATTTAAGAGCCAGCACAGAGGATGGGAGTGGTAGTGGCCCTAATGACATGTTCTTGTGTCATAATATACTTCATCAGGCTGTCACTGGAGTTTGGTGCAGTAATATGCTCTGTAGTGACCAGGTTAAGGGTATAAATACATACATGATATAACAAATCACATAGACAATTTAGCTACTGCCTGAGCGGAAGTCCAAGGGTTTCTAAAAGGTGGATGTCTATCTAATCGTGACAAAGTCTGAAGCATAGCACTGCTCAAGTGCATCTACGTTAAGTCCTTCTGTCAAGTAAGGTGCTTAAACATTGCAGTTAACAATGGGTCCAACACTTGAGGCTCTTGACAAAAAGGGTCCCAGTTACGCAAATGAGGGGTGCAAGGAGGTAAAGTGAATTATAGTCTGTTCCTTCGGTTTAAGGCTTGAACATTATTAAAAGACATCTCAGGTGGTTTTGCTTAACCTGACAAAGGGAAGGGTAGTGGTGCAACAAGCACAATCTGGGATTTCTTTTCTTGAAATGCTTCAAAGAGTTCAAGATGTAGGGCAAGGAAATGAGGGTGTGCAAGACGCCGCCCCCAGGACTCTATCACGTCGCAGGTTTAGTGGAATAACAAATGGGGTGGTGCGGCCTATATGTGTCACGGTGCCCCTACCTGGATACAGCAGGACCACAGCTTAGGCTCCGTAAGAAATAAAGGGGAATAGTTGAGTTAGGGGAATGAAAAATAACTTGAGTCCAGACCTTGGTAAACGTTAACAGCAGCTTTACTTGAGTAAACTTGATTCTAGCCAACATTCAGGCTTTTCTTACATTCAGGCTTTCTCTTGGTTCCAGCAGGTTTTGGCATAATCTGGCAGGCAAACTTGGCAACTGTGCTTTCTCTCTTTCTCTGCTGGACTGACAGGCTTGCTTAATAATTCCGCCTTCTTTCTGTCTGCTGTGCTAAACTGGTTACTAGACTTTTGGTCAGTTCTGGTATCCTTGGATCGGGGTGGCTTGGGCTGTTATCACCCTCCTGACACTCAGTTACTTAAATTAGCATGGAGTCTAGGTGCTCTACTAGCTACTTCCCTTTGGTGGCTCTTGCTCCAGCTGAAGAACACTTTCCTCTGGCTGCTACATCTTCTATACATCTGATTCCATGGCAAGCATAGCTAAGTCTGCACTGGCTGTTATAGACCCGTCTGCCTCTGACAATGCCCAGGTTTAGACTTCACTGTCTAGACTAGGCTAAAACAGGAATAATCTAGCACTTCTGCCCAAAGGGGTGAGAATGGAATGGTGAGTTCCATTCTATCTAAGTATCTGTGTCTCTCTTTCTGCCATATACGCTGCTATCTGCTGGTGAACCAGGCCTATTACATGAACAAAACAGTTTCATAGTAGTAAAATCAATGCACACTTGTGAAGGACTGGGAAATAAATACACAGATGTAGCAACAGTTGCCAAACTCCTCACCTTCCTAAAGTCCTCCATCCCATGGCTGTAGATGAGGGAGAGGTACTATTGTTCCCCCTCCTCTCTACCAATATCAATCAGGAGAGCCTCTGATGCTGGGCCTTGAGATGCAGCTTGTTTCCATGCAGTGGTGAAGCAATAGTGGCCACTGTAGATACTGCAAGTATTCTAGTAGCTTCCTCTGATGATGGTGCCTCCCATATCCCAGATGATCGTGCTGGAGCTGGGGAATGGAAATCTTTGGCTCCAGTACTGGTGGTAAATAGGTCTTAAGAGGGGGCCTACTGCCAAAAGCAACCCTATATGGAGTTTGCTGCGCAGGGACCAGCTTCCAAGAGAACGTATATTGGTGGGTAACCCTGTTATTTATAATGTTAGGGAACGCCATTACAGATAATGCTGCTAGAGGGGGCTCAGGCAGCCCAGGAAACAGTACCTCTTGTTCCTGTCTTTGAAAGGGGCCAACTGAAGGGTCCCAGATCTGGTCTCCTGTAGGCTACAAGGAGCGGAAGGTCCCAGGTAATAAGTGTCGGACTGGGCTGTCTAGGGCCCACCAGTAAAATTTATCTTGAGGGCCCCCCATACAGATACATCCAATGATTACCTGATCACACAGCAGAAGACAGCAGCAAGAAGCTACAAGATACTTGATTATGGGGTCCCTTTAAGACATAAAGGTCAGTCAGTCTGGAAAATTTCCAGAAATTTGAAGGTACATATCTTCAAGTGCAGTCATGAAGACCATCAAACGCTATGATGAAACTGGCTCTAATGAGGAATGCCCCTGAAAAGGAAGACCAAGAGTTTTTTCACTGCTACAGAGGATAAGTTCATTAAAGTTACTAGCCTCAGAAACCTCTAAATAACAGCACCTCAAATAAGATCCAATATATCCAAAGAAGCTACTATTGAGGAACAAGAAGAAGAAGAAAATTGCCTGGACCAAGAAACACAATGACTGGACATAAGACCTGTAGAAATCTGTACTTTGGTCCAATGAGTCAAAATTTGAGATTCCTGATGCAGAAAACTGGATGGATTGTACTTGACTGGTTTCTACCATGAAACATGGAGGAGGAGGTGTGATGGTGTGGGGCTTATCTATTCAAAATTCAAGGCACATTTGACCAGCATGGCTACCACAGTATTTGTGTTTAGTGGGACCATCAATTGTTTTTTAACACAACACTGACCCCCAAAGACCTTTGCTATGTAAGAACAATTTGTCCAAGAAGAGATATAGGGGAAGATTTATCAAACTGGTGTAAAGTAGAACTGGCTTAGTTTCACATAGTAACCAATCAGATTTCACCTTTCATTTTCCAATGGAGCTGTCAAAAATGAAAGGTGGAATCTGATTGATTGGTTGCTATGGGCAACTAAGCCAGTTCTACTTTACACCAGTTTTGATAAATTTCCCCCATAGAGTGTTGTGTGACATGGCCTCCACAATCACCCATCCTTAATTCAACTGAAATAGTTTGGGATGACTTAGACCGCAGAGTGAAGGGAAAGCAGCCAACAAATGTTCAGCACCTCCATGAACTCTTTTAAGACTGTTTGTAAACTATTCCAGATGACAACCTCATGAAGCTAATTGAGAAAATGCTGAGAGTGTGCAAATTTGTCATGAAAGAAAAAGGAGGCTACTTTGAGGAATCTAAAACATAAAGCATATTCTAGTTTGTACCTTTTTGTTTACTACTTATTTTCAATGTGTTTCTTCATTGTTTCATGCCTTCGATATGAGTCTACAATGTAAAAATAAAATTTTAAAAATTATGAAAAAAACATTGAATGAAAAGGTGCGTCTAAATATCTGATTGGTACTGTGTACAAGAAAAAATAATGAAACAACTAATTAAGCTAATATGGGCATGATAAGATGTCATACCTTTGGCACCTCAATGCACATTTTGCCACCTTTGCCTGACGGTACACACCTATAAATGAGCTAACCAATGGCACTTAACCCACAGTTCATGGCCCATGCAATCTTGCAGCATCAGAGGATGCAAGTTTCCCATGAGCATGTAGAAAGATTCATAGGAGAACTTCCACCCTTACTTGACAACTTTCAGAATCTCGCTCAGCCATGTACACGTGCACTACCAATATGCAAAATATAAACATAAAAACTGTGTGAGATCTAAGTAGAAAAATATACTTTTTAGGTAAATATAGGTGATATGACAATAATTAAATGTAATTTGAAAACAACATGAACCATATGGGTCTGTGCATGTGCAAAAGTGTCCCACAGGATAAAGGCTCATCAGAAAAAGGGACAGCCAAAATTGAGAATGTTCATGCGTGAAACTGTCACTAAGGAAACACATCCCGCAGGCAAGCAGGTAACACACAGGAATAGTATTAGGTTGATAAGCCAGGGTTACAAACCAATTAGAACATGCAAAATAAGCAAGTGAGAAAACGATAAATGTGTATCAGAGATGTCATAAGGGGCATATGCTGTCATATAATAAAAAAACAAAAACAAACAAACAATGAATTAATAATGAACACAGATGATTAAATGCATACTTGAAACCAAATTATAATTAATGTGACTTAAACGTATACAAGGTAGTTGTGCTGCTGATTATTTTAATACACAAAATTTGTCAACCATAGTAATAGAAATCTGGGAAATCTGATGGTAATAAACAATATTATAGAACTTGTAGTATTTAATTGTAAAATATGTTAGCATAATAAGCATTGATGTCTTTAATAAATCAGCCTGTATATACATTCCTCTTAAAGGGAGTCTTTCACCTGTTTTCACCTATATAACTAACAGCAGTGCCCCACAGAACATTGCAGACACATCCCAGACATACCTGTGTGCACTGTGTGTCTGTATTTCATGTTCAGAAAAAGCACTTTTATTCTGCAGGAAAACAGCTCCCAAGTGCCCAGCTGAAAGTGAAACTAAAAACAGCTTTCTCTCCCGACTCGATTTTTTATCATTTGAAAGCTTGGAATGCCAGCTTTCAAAGAATGTCAGAACCATTTTTCTATCTGCTACCAATTCCAACATGAGCAACTAAAGCAGCCCTCCCCTCTTCAGTCTGGTTTGCTTTGGGCATTTGCAGCAGCAGAGCTGGGCACTTGGGAGCTGTTTTCTAGCAGAATAAAAGTGCTTTTCCTGGACATGTAATATAGACACACAGTGCACACAGGTATGTGTGGGATGTGTCTGCAATCTTCTGTGGGGCAGTGCTCTTAGTTATATTGGTGAAAAACAGGTGAAAGACTCCCTTTAAGACAAACTCTATGGGGGAAATATATAGTTTGCCTTGCAACAGAATTCTGGCAGACAAACATAGTTTAGTGTATAAGGCCGAAAAAAAGACATCTGTCCATCCAGTTCGGCCTGTTATCCTGCAAGTTGATCCAGAGGAAGGCAAAAAGCCCCTGTGAGATAGAAGCCAATTTTCCCCACTTTAGAGAAGAAAATTCCTTCCCGACTCCAATCAGGCAATCAGAATTACTCCCTGGATCAACGACCCCTCTCTAGTAACTATAACCTGTAATATTATTACCCTCCAGAAATACATCCAGGCCCCTCTTGAACTCTTTTAGTGAACTTACAATCACCACCTCCTCAGGCAGAGAGTTCCATAGTCTCACTGCTCTTACCGTAAAGAATCCTCTTCTATGTTTGTGTACAAACCTTCTTTCCTCCAGACGCAGAGGATGTCCCCTCGTCACAGTCACAGTCCTGGGGATAAATAGATCATGGGAGAGATCTCTTTACTGGACCCTGATATATTTATACATGGTTATTAGATCTTCCCTCAGTCGTATTTTTTCTAAAGTGAATAAGCCTAATTTTGATAATCTTTCTGGGTACTGTAGTCCACCCATTCCAGTTATTACTTTAGTTGCCCTCCTCTGAACCCTCTCCAGCTCTGCTATGTCTGCCTTGTTCACAGGAGCCCAGAACTGTACACAGTACTCCATGTGTGGTCTGACTAGTGATTTGTAAAGTGGCAGGACTATATTCTCATCACGGGCATCTATGCCTCTTTTGATGCAACCCATTATCTTATTGGCCTTGGCAGCAGTTGTCTGACACTGGTTTCTACAGCTTAGTTTGCTGTTCACTAAAATTCCTGGGTCCTTTTTCCATGTCAGAGTTACCCAATATTTTACCATTTAGTATGTACTGGTGACTTGCATTATTCCTTCCTATGTGCATAACCTTACATTTGTCAGTGTTAAACCTCATCTGCCACTTCTCTGCCCAAGCCTCCAATCTATCCAGATCCATCTGTAGCAGTGTACTGTCCTCTTCTTTGTTAATTACTTTACACAGTTTAGTGTCATCTGCAAAAATTGATATTTTACTGTGCAAGCCTTGTACAAGATCATTAATAAATATATTGAAGAGAATAGGGCCCAATACTGACCCCTGTGGTACCCCACTAGTGACAGTGACCTAATCTGAATATGTGCCGTTAATAACCACCCTCTGTTTTCTATCACTGAGCCAGTTACTTACCCACATACAGACATTTTCTCCCAGGCCAAGCATTCTCATTTTTATATACTAACCTTTTATGTGGTACAGTGTCAAATGCTTTGGAGAAGTCCAGATATACGACATCCATTGATTCGCCGTGGTCTAGTCTAGAACTTACCTCCTCATAGAAACTGATTAAATTGGTTTGACATGCATTGTAAATTTTTGCAAACTACATATTTGTGCAAAAAAATGTTGACCTTGTTTGCCATTTATGCCATTTTCAGCACTTTTAAAAAGTTGTTGTAAAAAGTGTCTGTGAATAGCTATTTTAATTAGATGGTCACCAGGTATAATTTATTTTATTTTTTTTTAAAGTCACAGGAAATGTTACAATCTTTCTCTAGATGGCAAGAGCATAAAAAAAACCTGAAGTAACATCTATAGACAAAGGGGCCATTTATCAAGATTGGTATTTACATGCGAGTCTCGATATCGCCCTGCACCAACAGAGGATGCACTAATTTATGACAAGAGGCATGCCTCATCATAAATTACGTGTATTCTCAGGTGGTCCTTGAGAATAGGTTGAAATCTGGGGTAAATATTGGTAAATGCGCCGGGGCAGGTGGCCCTGTCTGCACCCCACTAATACCAAATCCTCTTTTGGAAAGTGACATGGGCAGTGTAGAAGAGCTACTTGTGCAAAGATTTAGGCGGAACGACATTTTAAAAAAACAGGGTTTGTGACTTTTCATACTGGAGAAAACGGTGTAGAGGGTTGATACATCTCTCTGTAAATGTTTAAATTGAGTCTTTCACCTGTTTTCCACCTATATAACTAACAGCAGTGCCCCACAGAAGATTGCAGACACATCCCAGACATACCTGTGTGCACTGTGTGTCTGTATTCCATTCCAGGAAAAGCACTTTTATTCTGCTGGAAAACAGCTCCCAAGTGCCCAGCTGAAAGTGAAAGTAAAAACAGCTTTCTCTCCTGACTGGATATAATGCTGTGATTTTGGTATCATTTGAAAGCTTGGGGTGCCAGCTTTCAAAGAAGATCGGAACCATTTTTCTATCTGCTACCAATCCCAAGATATGAGCAGCTAAAGCAGCCCTCCCCTCTTCAGTCTGGTTTGCTTTGGGCACTTGCAGCAGCAGAGATGGGCACTTGGGAGCTGTTTTGCAGCAGAATAAAAGTGCTTTTTCTGGACATGGAATACAGACACACAGTGCACACAGGTATGTCTGGAATGTGTCTGCAATCTTCTGTGGGGCATTGCTGTTAGTTATATTGGTGAAAAACAGGTGAAAGACTCTCTTTAAAAGATAAACCAAATTTATCAAGCAACATATATCGTTGAATACATTTACCACAAATTACAACACTGCATACCCCAGAAAAAGTAACTTTAACTGTTCCAAACTTTTCTCCTAGCCACTTTTACATAATGGGGTCTGAATATAAAAATTTTGAATGTTTTTTTACTGTCACTATAGTCTTTCAGAATAAATATATCATCTGCAGAAACAAAACCGAGTTATTATAAATGGAATTTTACATTATTTTTTTAACAAACAAAAAAAATGACAGTAACGAGAATGTAAATGGACCAAGAAAAGCAAATTACAATACTGCGTAGCAGCAGAATGAAACCTGCTAAATTGCTGGAGAGATTATTATGCTATTCATGCCAAGCAGCATCCACACTTACAGCATCAACATTACAGTAAATGGTTTACTGTAGAAAATTATTAAATTCCCATTGTTAACTTTATCAAACAATCTTGGTTAATACCATCTGTTCAGACGCAAACACATACTGCATAGAAAGAGCAATAACTCATTGTGTGAGAACAGAGTTTAATTGAGAGACTCTTGAAAGAACATAAAACATACATAAAAAAAGCAAATAGAATGCAAATGAGGAAAAATATGATGTGGACTCGACTCCAATACCTACTCGACAAAAATGTGTATTTTTTGTGACCAGTGTTTTTTATCCACTGGACAATGTTAACATAAAAATATACATATATTAAAGGGAATACATTGAAGAAAATTACTTAAAGAGGTTGTCTCGTGATGGATAATGGGGGCATATAGCTAGGATATGCCGCCATTGTCTTATAGGTGCGGTTCCCACCGCTGGGACCCTCACCTATATCCTGAACGGAGCCCCGCAAGGTGGTGGCTGGAGGACTCCGGTCTGGCCACCACCAAGCCGGCTCCCCATAGAAGGAGGGCACTTGCTCCCTGGGCCGGTAGATCCGCGGCCGCTGTGGCCCCTCTACTCAATTATATCTGCGTCCGCTGGATGCAGATACAATTAAGCCTGCAGCAGCGCCGGCGGACAAGGGCGCAGGATGCGCACTGATGTGGCGTAGGCGGCGCGATGACATCATTGCGCTGCCTGCGACGATCTTGAGATGCAGAACCGCCATAAGAGGCCGGGTCTGTATCGTGGGACCGCTCCAGGACAGGTGAGTGAACTGAAGTACCCTCCCCCATTCTATCCATATGACAACCTAACCCTGCTAGTGGCCCCTGACCCCTAAAACTGGCCCTGTCTGACCCCTAATACTTGCCACTGACACCTACCCTAGTACTGGTCCCTGACTCCTACACTAGTACTGACCCCTAATACTGGTCCCTGACCCCTACCCTAGTACTGGCCCCTGACCCCTACACTAGTACTGACACCTAAAACTGGTCCCTGACCCCTACCCTAGTACTGGCCCCTGACCTCTACACTAATACTGACCCCTAATACTGGCCACTGACCTCTACACTAGTACTGACCCCTAATACTGTCCCTAACTCTAATACTATGCCATATTGACCCCTAATCCTAATACTGACACCTAACCCCAAGGCTACATTCACATGACCGTATGTGTTTTGCGGTCTGCAAATTGTGGATCCGCAAAACACAGATACCGGTCATGTGCGTTGCGCATTTTGCGGACCTCATATGGCCAGAGCTAGAATTAGGATTATAATCCTAATAGTATAGGATTATTGTCCGCTGATCTTTTTTGCGGTGTGCTGTCCGCATGGAAATATGGTCGTGTGAATGTACCCTAATGCTGACTCTAACCCCAATACTGGCACCTAATTCTAATACTAACCCTAATTCTAATACTAGCCCTAAGGGTGCATACAGACGACTGTTTTTCTGGGTCTGCATCCATTCCGTAATTTAGCAGAACAGTTCCGGACCCATTCATTTTATTGCAAAACACTTTCGGTCGTCTGAATGTAGTCTTATGCTAATACTAGGCCTAACCCCAATATTGGCCCTAATATACGAACCGTAATATTAATCCTAACCCAAAAACTGACCTAACCTAATTTCAACCCCCAATACCTCACACAGTGACCATAATATCTGTACCTACTGCATTTTTAACGAGATATAAAAGATGCAGTATATACAGATATATGGTATATACATTAGTGTACTGATATATCAGTTACAAGGTATAATAGATGCAGTGTGTATAGATATATAGTATATACAGCACTGCATTGATATGTTAGGTACGATGTATGATACATGCCGTGTATACAGGTATATAGTATACAAACAGTGTACTCATGTGAGATATGAGGTGTAATTTATACCTCGTACCTCGCATGTAAGTACATTGTTGTATATACTATATATCTGTATATACTGCATCTGTTATACTTTGTACCTCACATATCATTACACTGCTTTATATACTATATATCTGTACACACTACATATATTATACCTCATACCTCACATATCAGTACACGGCTGTATATACTACATATCTGTATATACTGCATGTATTACAAAAGTATAATAGATGCAGTGGATACAGATATATAGTATATACAGCATTGTACTGATATGTGAGGTATGAGGTATAATAGACACAGTGTGTACAGATATATAGTATATACAGCAGTGTACTGATATTTGAGTACAAGGTGTAACTCGTACCTCACATATCAGTGCACTGCTGTATATACTATATATCTGTACACACTGCATCACTGCACATGTGTGTGCAATTCCAACGTGAAAACACAACCAGCTGCCACCTTTTAACCATTTAAAGCCCATTTACCTATACCGCCTTTATATGGTAGGCGGAGTTAAACCGGTTAAGGTGGGCCACTACACATGGGCCAGTGCTGTGTGCTTGCCCCCCAGGCTAAAATTTGCCAGCCAGCCCCTGCCCAGCGGTGCCCCCATTGTCCACCATGAGACAAACCCTTTAAGTATTCATGTTGAATATAGCTGAAACTTCCTGTTTTGTAGAGATGATGTTTCTGCAATCCTCTCACTGCCATGATAGGACAGGATTACAATGATAGGTAATGCCTCCATTTTATAGCTGGAGGCCAATAACACAGAAACAGACTATTGACTATAGATGATGGACACAGCTCTCCTCTTCTCCCATAGTGACTCTGTACAGATCACAAAGCATGGCCACAACACTCTCCCATTAAGTCAATGAGTCATTTTCTTATTGAGTTTTGCTATGCTTCATCACCTCCTGTATGTTCAGAGAGGCCCACAGGAGGATTGTCTACTTCTTGGGTCAGCCAGTCAAGATCTTGTGCATATCATATATAGCACCTTTATCATACTAAAATATTGATTATGATTGTACCTGATGTCCCAGCTTTAAAACTGTTGGTGGTTCCTGGGAAGGATCATCTGCAACCTATAATATGGGACTCAGATAGGTAGTAATGTTATAGAAGTTAAAAGAGTTTGATTCATTTTTCCATCGCATTATACACTGCTCGTTTCCAGGAGTTATGACCACCCTGCAGTCCATCAATGGTGGCCGTTCTTGCTGACTATAGGAAAAGGCACTGGCCTCTGGTGGCTGGGACTGTGGGAGCTCACATACTATAAGCACGCATGCGCAGCATCTGCTTTACAAGTGCATCTTAATCAATTAGAATATCATCATAAAGTGAAACACATATATTATATAGAGTCATTACAAACAGAGTGAACTTTTTCAAGTGTTTATGTTAATGTTAATGATTATGGCTTACAACCAAGGAAAACCCAAAATTCATTATCTCCGAAAATTATAATAATTAACCCAAAACACCTGCAAAGGCTTCCTAAGCCTTTAAAAATGTCCCTTAGTCTGGTTCAGTAGGCAACACAATCATAGGAAAGACTGCTGACTTGACAGATGTCCAGAAGGCTGTCAATGACACACTCCACAAGGAGGGTAAGCCATTAAAGGTCATTGCTAAAGAAGCTGGCTGTTCACAGAGTGCTGTATCAAAGCATATTAATGGAAAGCTGAGTGGAAGGAAAAAGAGTGGTAGAAAAGGGTGCACAAGCAACAGTGAGAACTGCAGCCTTAATAGGATTGTTAAGAAAAGGCCTTTCCTAAATTTGGGGGAGATTCACAAGGAGTGGACTGTTGCTGGAGTCGGTGCTTCAAGAGCCACCACACACAGACGTATTCAGGACATGGGCTACAAGTGTCGCATTCCATGTGTCAAGCCACTCATGACCAATAGACAACGCCAGAAGCATCTTACCTGGGCCAAGGAGAAAAAGAACTGGACTGTTGTTCAGTGGTCCTAGGTGTTGTTCTCAGATGAAAGTAAATTTTGCATTTCATTTGGAAATCAAGGTCCCAGAGTCTGGAGGAAGAGTGGAGAGGCACTCAATCCAAGCTGCTTGAGGTCTAGTGTGAAGTTTCCCCAATCAGTGATGTTTTGGGGAGCCATGTCATCTGCTGGTGTAGAAACACTGTGTTTTATCAATACCAAAGTCAGTGCAGCCGTCTACCAGGAAATTTTAGAGCACTTCATGCTTCCCTCTGCTGACAAGCTTTTTGGAGATGGAATTTTTATTTTCCAGCAGGACTTGGCACCTGTCCACACTGCCAAAAGTACCAATACCTGGTTTAATAACCACAGTATCACTGTGCTTGATTGGCCAGCAAACTCACCTGACCCCATAGATTCTCTTGAATCTATGAGAAGATGAGAGACACCATACCCAACAATGCAGACGAGCTGAAGGCTGCTATCAAACAACCTGGGCTTCCATAACACCTCCGCAGAGCCACAGGTTGATCTCTTCCATGCCACTCCGCACCGATGCAGTCATTCATGCAAAAGGAGCCCCAACCAAGTATTGGGTGCATTTACTGGACATAGTTTTCATTTGGCCAACATTTCTGTGTTTAAATAAAAATTATAGTTGGTCTAATATAATATTGTAAAATATATGTGTACAATATATGTATTGTAAAATAATGACTTTTGGGTTTTCCTTGGCTGTAAGCCATAATGATCAACATTAACAGAAATGAGCACTTGAAAAAGTTTACTCTGTTTGTAATAACTCTAGATAATATATGTTTCACTTTTTGAATTGAATTACTGAAAAAAAAAAACCTTTTTGATGATATTCTAATTTATTGAGATGCACTTGTATCTGTGCTGCAACGATGGCTGGTCCCTTTTCCTATAGTGTTTCAGCACAACCTCCGCTGCTAGATTGCATAGTGGCCATAACTAATGTTGATCGAATCAAAGCCAACCAAATTCACTTTGATCCGGAAATTTGAATTTCAGGAAAAATTTGATTTGCCGCAAAGCTGAATTTCCTTGTGCTTCGCCTGAATAGGGGTTAAAAAAATATATGCTCACCTCATCCATTTGCACGTGAAGAGGCCATCATGGGCATAACTTCGGAAAATCTTGTGCAGGGTGACATATGACGTCACCACGCTAGCACGTTGGTCCGTGTGTGGTGACATCATCACTGATAACGTCACCGCACCCGTCCAGTGTGAGGACATCATTGTGTGATATTTTGGGCAGTGTCTTCAATGAAGATGGCTGCGATGGCCTCTGTGTGAGCAAATAAATAAGCTATTTACTTTTTTTACCCTGATTAATCCTTGAAAGGCGAAAATTGTAGCCTTAGATGCCGCGATCATCGATGAACGCGGCATCTAAGGGGTTCAATGATAGAGGGGACGGCGCTATTGCCACTCCCCACCATTGCGCCCGCTACATCCAAAATATTGCGTTTCGTAATGCTACTTTAATTAGCATTATGCCTGTGACGGCCTCTTTGCGTTCAAATGGATGAGGGGAGCATATTTTTTTTAAACGAGCAGTGTATAATGCGATGGAAAAATGAATCAATGCTACTTTCACATTAGCGGGAGGGGCGCCCGGCAGGCTGTTCCGGTGGGTGAACAGCCTGCCGGGTCCGTGCTGCTGCTAGTCCATTTGTGCGGCCAGAACTACCCTCTGTCCCTATTCACTATAATGGGGGCGGGTCGGAGTTCTGGCCGAGGCACGGCAAACATGCCGAGAGGCGGTCGGACTAAAATTACAACATGTCTTAGTTTTAGTCTGACTGCCTCTTGGTATGGTTGCTGTGCTGCAGCCAGAACTGCCGGACACCCCTGCCACTAGTGTGAAAGTAGCCTAATTCATCACTAATCAAATTTCTTTGTGAACTTCGACAAAGCAGCCAAAGCGAATTATTTATTACTTCGCTCATCTCTAGTCATAACCATGGAAATGAGCAATGTATAATGTGATGGAAAAATGAATCCAGCCAGCAAAGGAAGCAATATGGACAATCACAATACATTAGCAAGTGCCTTATATTAACTTTCTCTACATGATGAACGCCCTTTGCTGAAGTGAGACAACCCGATTAAGGGTTTAATTTGTGGTCTTTCCCAGCAGAATTCACTTACTACCACGACAGAAGAACTTTGATAATCCCCTTCTGGTTCTTAATGAGGGGGATTCTCACATTTATCTTGTAATGACATCTACGGTAGATGTGACTATCTACTTCAGAATACAAGACAACTCATGTAGTCAGATATTATACTCCATTATGGTTTTTCAGCACTGTGAACACTTTGAATATGTATTGCACGCCCCTATCGTATTTCAATAGTCATACAAGATGAGTGCAGTTCAGCAAATAGGTGAGTAATATAATTATTTATTCCAAGAGCTGAAATGTTTTATTATTTCTTTTGTATGATCTCTGAAATTAATGTGGATGTTAAGATATTGGAGAATGTTAACCCAAGCCTGATGGTATCACTGCTTAAAGACCTTTTTATACTGTTCGAGTATCGGCTAAACGAATGTTCATGTTCCTTCCTGGTTATTGCCCCTTGTAAATATGTCCGGCAATCACCCAACAAACAAGCAAACACCCATTTCTTAGTTGATCACATCTTGGGCTTAAAAATCATTGTTTGTCAGCAGCACACCCCCCAGTGTGAACAGGGGATGTGCCACCAACAAATAATGCAATTCTATGAGAAGGGGGTAACCGCAGGGGCGTTGCTAGGGTCTTAAAAGATCCGGGGCCTAAGCCCCAATGCATATGGCCCAATTATCAAAAAGTCGACCACCTGCCCCCCCCTTCCGAAGCAGCACATACCTCACATCCAGGGCCTCCCAGGTGACGTCTCCTCTGATGTAGATCTTCTCTGTCATCACCTTTTCCATTCGGTCCAGACAACTTCTCTCAGCCGTCTCAGCAGAGTCTGATACACAGACATCTTATGTTCCTCATATTTCTATCATCATCTCCCAACCTGGAGACCCAACAGTGTTATCCTGCTGTTTTCTGTGCCCCCCAATACCCCCAAATACTATCCTAAAGAAATAATAATGCCCCCCATAGTAATAGTGCTCCTCATAGTCCCACCAATAGCAAATCCCTTCTAGAATGCCCTCATTAGTAATACTGCCCCCAACAGTGATAATACTCCACAAGAGTGCCCCATTAGTAGAAGAGCCCTCCAGTATTAATAATGCCCTTACAGAGCGCCCATAAGAAATAAGGCCCCTCCTATTGTTCCCCCAGTGGTAAAAAAGCTCTGTACAGACCCCTCAGTAGTAATAGAATCCCCCATAGTGCTCTTAATAGAAATAAGGCGGATCTATATGTCCCTCCTATAGATCCCCAGTAGTAATAAGAACATCTATAATGTCCCCTGGAAATATAATACTACAGTGCCCTAGTATTTATATCGCCCCCTCCTGTTATAATGCTCGCCCTGAAGTGCCCCCAGTATTTATACTGCCCCCTATTGTTATAATGCCCCCTGTAGTTATATTCCTCCCTTAGTGCCCTCAGCAATGATGATTCCTCAGTCCCTTCACCATACAGTCCCATGTAAATAAAATTATTTTCCCTCCCTCCGCCAAAGAGTTCCATGTAAATAACATCACTCCCCCCCTTCAGCCCCTCCAACATACAGTCCCATGTAAATAACATCACCCCCCTCCCACCGCCCCTCCAACGTTCCGTCCCATGTAAATATCATTCCCTCCCACAGCTGCCATCAACATACAGTCCCATCTAAATAACATCACTCCCTCATAAAGCTACCTCCAACATACAGTCCCATGTAAATAATATCACCCCCTCCCTTCAGCCCCTCCAACATACAGTCCCATGTAAATAACATCACTCACCTGCCTTCAGCCCTTCCAATATACAGTCCCATATAAATAACATCACTCCCTCTGCAGCCGCCTTCAACATACAGTCCCATGAAAATAACATCACCCCCTCCCACAGCCCCTCCAACGTTCAGTCCCATGTTAATAGCATCACCCTCTGTACATTGAGTCCCATGTAAATAACATCCCTCTCTTCAGCCTAACATACAGTACCAGTTAAATAACTACAACTCCCAGCATTACTCTGCCTCTCCCTTCACTTACCTCTCCTTATAGCAGACCTCAACATAGCTTCTTCTAGAGTTCTCTTCACTATGGAGCCTCTCCGGCACTGGTCACATGATGACATGTGACCAGTGACATCATTGCAGGTCCTTCTCAGCTACTGCAGCGATCACATGACCTGTGATGTCACCACAGGTCCTTCACCTCTTGCAGTGCTTTAGATTCGATAGTATTTCAGTCCTGAGGATGGCAATACAATTGTATCTAACAGGCAGGCAGGAAATTCGGGGGCTGGGAGGAAACATCAGGGGCCCAGGCCTCAAATGTGTTAGCCTAGCAATGCCCCTGGGTGACCGAGCAAAATCTGCCTGTGCCAAAGAACCCTAATACAATGATTCACCCACACGCATCTCCAAATTCTCTTAAAATGACAGACCTCTTTCATGTAAGACATGTGCTTTTGAACTTCAGCATTTTCATCTAGCACATACCCTAGGTTAGAGGAATCTATATTTTACTGAGTGATGTCCAAGAGCAAAAAATCAGTGGAAAACAATATTAATGCAACTGACATGCTATATGGCCTCATCAGATGTTGAGCTTGAGGGCATCTAGTTTTCTGTTATTTTATTTCATATTCTCAGGCTAAAGCTGTTTTATTGCTGCCATGACTAATAAAGCCCATGATGTGAGTCCTCCATGTCTTGCTCACACAGAATTATTGACAGCTCTTTCTACATACAAACTCCTATAGGAGAAGCTGTCACTCCCTCTATATGAGGGGAAGAAGGTCTCAAAGGCTTTCTCAAATAATGAGTTTTTACATGAAAATACTAAAACAAATGATAGAAAACCATATATCTGTGAGTTCCTCAATTCCCACTTTATACTATGCTGCCCTCAGAGTTACATAGAATACCTGACCCATGATCATCCAACTACATCCCATCATTATTTTTATGTAAATTTGGGAACAGATATTCTCACTGCTCTGTTAGGGTATTTGAAGTTAATATGAACCAATGACAATGGGTTCTCACAGGGACTCAAAGTGCAGGGATAGTTTCCATATAGGCACCCGACCCCAATACACACTAAAGTCAATTTTATAGGAAGCCAATTTCCTATCTTTGGAGCATGAGCTGAAACATAGGGAGAACATACAGACTCCATGCAGATATCGTCCTTGTTTGGATTTGAACCCAGGACCCTAATGCACCAGTACTAATCACTGAGCCATTATGCTACCCCATTAATGGTTGTTTCAGTTGCTGCTTTCATGTGTGAAAAAATCTAATGCCTTGTACTGTAATTCATCACCAGTGGCTGTCCCTGTGATGACATCTGCGTGCATTAATCCCATTGACCCACAACTAAGAATGAGAAAACCCGTGGAAGTCTGGGTTCGCCGGGTTCGGCCGAACGTCAGGTCAAAGTTTGGGTTCCGGACCTGAACTTGACCCGAACTTCGTCCGAATCCGGACCCCATTAAAGTCAATGGGGACCCGAACTTGACTTTATTGTTTTCCATTATAACATGGTTATAACGGAATAAAAGACAGAATGCTAAATAAAATGTCCATTGAGGGGTTAAAATAGTAAAAAAAAACTCACCTCATCCACTTGATCGTGCCGATGGTATCCTCTTCTTTCTTCTTACAGCAGGACCTGCAAAAGGACCTGCGATGACGGCACCGTGCTCACTACGTGGTGAGCACAATGATGTAATCGCAGGTCCTTTTGCAGGATACCAGTGTTTAATTAGGCCGCAGCACTGGCTACATTTTTTACATGCGTTGTCAGTGGACGTTTGCTGATGTAGCTAGGGTTGATTCACACAACCGTGCTCAGTCTGGGAAACACAACTAGTGTGTCAGCTGCATCTCCATGACCTACTGTAGCTCCCCTGACCTGAACTGACTCTAACATGGTGATTTACGATACAGTCACTTCCAATCTGATCTCGAGTCCATTGTACTGTGCTCAGGTAATGAATGTTTCCCGGCTGAGTATGGTCATGTGAATCAGCCCTAACTGCACGCAGTCAACTGCAGTACAACTGCGCTTTGTAGGAACACCCTAATTAAAATGTTTCATCTCATCAATCTTTGCAGCTGCCAGTCTTTTGGGAAGACATAACACATCAAGAAGACGGAAAAACAAAAAGCCACATTTTTTTTTTTCTGCAAAGGTCTAGTTCAATGAGTCAGATTTTTTTTTGCTTTATGGTTAGTGTGATACTATAATCCTTTAGCCAGAAATTTCCAACGGATGATCCTAAGGTATAGGATAGACAAAGTTATACACTATTAACCCCTTTAGGTTGAGGGCTTATTTTGAGGATCACACAAACTTTTTTAGATTTTTTCATCTTGACATTGCACCAACATGAGTCATTTGTAAAATGGTAGAAGTACGTTCAACGGATCAACATTCATAACAGCAATTCTACACATTTATATAAGCATTAATGTTGTTAAGTTCTAAGAATCTAAGGGCTCATTTACACTACAATATGAATGAGTCTGTATCAATTCTGCAATTTAGTGGAATGGGTGCGGACCCATTCATTTCAATTTGTTGTTTCGTTCTGCGGCTCCAAAAAAATATAGAGGTGGTTTTATTCTTGTCCGCATTCACGGACAAGAATAGGCATTTCTATAATGGGCTGGCCATTTTGTTCTGCAAATTGCGGAACATATGGGTGGCATCCATGTTTTGCGGATTCACAATTTGCGGATCTGCAATTTGCGGACCACAAAATACAGCCCGGTGGTGTAAATGCACACTAAGCCTTATCTGAAGTTGTTAACTGTTCCTGCTGTGACCACCACCTGAGGTGACTTTTCCATAGATTTACAGCTCTTATGGTAAGTAAGCCTTTTCACCTTCAGTGACCAAACTTTTTTTTTTTAGAAGGAACCAATGCCCCCTTATCTTTTGTGGGGGTTTTACATGGAACGGTTTAACATATTTATGTACAGACCATTTCCATATTTATGTAAGTTAATCATGCCCCCCTTAGAGGTCTTTGTCAATACTAAATTCATGGAATTTAATTTTTGACTTTATCAGTGTAGTTGCTTTTCTATATACTTTCTAACTCTAGGGCATCCTTTCTATGAACCAATGTCCAGAACTGAACTGCATATTTCAGATAAATCAGCAAATTGATTCCAAGAATACACAACAGTATCTTCCTGGCAGATGAGTGACATTGCATGCTGTTATTAAGTTTGTGATCTACATGTACACCCAGATCCTTCCAAAAAGTCATTCTAGTAGCTTTACTCCTCCATGTTTAATGCAGATTATTTTTACCCAGACACACAGCCTTACATTTATCCATATTAACTTTTTTCTGAATTTTGATGTAACTGTACACCTAGATTGCCTGTAATTTAATGCAATCAGGTGTACAGTTATGCCCAATCTGTTAACCTATAAAGTGTCACAGTCCTGGAGTCTCTGCTTTTAGAGACATGGGAGAAGCCAGCAAGGGACCAACTAGAGTGGACCCTTGCTGGCAATCGCTCTGATTGGCTAGTCTGTGCAGATCTGGAGATCAGACCCTGATATCAGGCATGGCCTCCTTTGTACCCCCGATGCCCCTGATGCCCTCTGTGCCACAATTATGCCTCTTGTGTCCCAATTCTGCAACCTGCAGACCGCTGTTAAGTCCCCCTGGTATTGTATGAGTACAGAGCCGCCACCATCAGCAGCCAGTGTCAGCTGTAACATACAGCTGACACTGCTACAACTGCCAGCAACACAGGGCTAAAGATACATTTTATTGGAAATAAAATATACCGTAATTGTGTTTCTGAATTCTATAAAATGCTTGTTGGGTCAAAGCATTCACTTCATCCCTCGATCAATTCCTTGAGGGTGTAGTTTCCAAAATGGGGTCACTTTTTGGGGTTTCCTTTCTAGGGGTATTTGAGGGTCTCTTCAAATGTGACATGGCACCTAAAAACCATTCCAGCAAAATCTGCTCTCCAAAAACAATATTGTGCTCCTTTTCTTCTGAGCTCTGCTGTGTGCCCATGAAGAGATTTACAACCACATATGGGGTGCTTTCGTAAACTGCAGAATCAGGGTAAGGCTTTGTTCACACTTCATTTTTTTATCAGTTATTTCCATCAGTTATTTTGAGCCAAAACCAGATGCGACTCAAAAACACAGAATAGGTGCAGATCTTTTCATTATACCTTATGTCTGTGGAGCCTCCACTCCTGGTTTTGGCTAACAATAACTGTTAGAAATAACTGATCGAATAACTGACGTGTGAACAAGCCCTAATATGTATTTATATTTGTTTTGCTGTTAACCCTTGCTGTGTTGCATTAAAATGGAAAAATTTTGCTTTAATTCCCGTGGAGTGCCTACAGGGTTAGCAAAGTTTGTAAAATCAGTTTGAATAAATTGAGAGGTGTAGCGTCTAAAATGCAGTCATTTTTGTATGGTTTCTATTATGTAAGCCCCATAAAGTCAATTCAGAAATTAATTGGTCCTTAAAAACACAGTTTTAAAAATTTTCTTGAAAATTTCAAAAATTGCTTCCAAAATTGTAAACCTTTTTACATCCTAAAAAAAAAAAAAGGAAATTTACACAATGATGCTAACTTAAAGTAGACACATGGGGAATGTTAGTAACTATTTTGCAAGGAATTGCTATTTGTCTCAAAATCAGAGAAGTTCTAATTTAGAAAATTGTCAATTTTTCCAAATTTTCTGTAAATTATGAATTTTGTATACATTTTTCACCACTAACATGAAGTGCAATGTCATGAGAAAACAATCTTAGAATCGTTTGGATCAGTAAAAGCATTCCAGAGTTATTACCAGATAAAGTGTCACTTGTAAGATTTGTAAAATGGGGCTTTGTAGGGGGTGTAGCTAGCAAAGCATGGTGCAGGACGCTTGAGGTTCGAGCTCCTCACCACTTCATCCGGCCTTTCAGCTTTTAATCATCGTATCCTGCCTACACCATGGGCAAACTGAGCAAGGAGAGAGGTAGAGACCTGGAGCACACTCCAAGAATGAAAAAATCCCAGGGAGACTTGAATAAATACCTGAATAAGAAGATGCCATCTCCGGCTTGACGAAGCAAGATGACGCCTGCTGAAGCCCACACCACACCACAAGAGGAAGGCTCTGATGATGACAGCTCCTACTCACCCTCAGACACACCCGGGGAACATGACCTGATGCCTATTACAAGGTCTTTTCTTAAACACTCTCTTACACAAGCCCTTTCTCCAGTTATGAGAGAACTCGCTGACATCAAAATGGAGATGAAACAGATGGGTCATAGAGTAGAGGCACTGGAAGACATGCGGTCCTCGATCACGCAGCACAGCCAGGTGATGCAAAGTAACATTCAATCTCTCCGTACTCAGATCAACAATGCTTACCTGTATTTAGAAGATCAAGAGAATTGGGGACAACGGAAAAATGTAAGAATCTGTGGCATCCCAGAGTCATTCCCAGCTAAGTCTCTCACCGATACGGTATGCCAGATCTTCTCTGATCTCCTGGGGCCAGAAAGAGCCACCGCCATTACTATAGAGAGAGTTCATAGAGTCCTCCGACCAAAACCATCCACAGAAGATCCCCCTAGGGACACAATTTGCTGTTTGCTAAGCTATTTCCGTTTGGACTTAGCACTGTCATCAACGGCAAGCAAATGGCTGTTAAACACCCAGATGACCTGGCTAAGATCTGGACTGCCTGGAAGTTTTGCCTATCGACACACCGTCGTGGCTACCGACAGCTAATATGGAGGACTTACCTACACTAACATCTCCTCAACCATGGAAACTGGCATCCAGATTCAAATCACCGAAGAGGAAAACTGCTCCAGTGGACTGAGGTTTCTTTTTTATTAACAGCTCCCCTCAGGGGACTCAGGGTTTGATATAGAAATAGTATATATATTGAGACTTTAAGTCTCTTCTCCTATGCTCAGTATCATAATATTATTTACCGTTATGGTTCTGCTTAATGTTTCTTCATAGTTCTAGCCACTAAAGTCCTTGTGATGGGTCGATTCTAATAGTTCCTCATATAAAAATAGCTTTCGAACTGTATATTTGACAAGATACTGTCCACTAAGGACATGGTATACACCAACTGATTACCGATCCCACTCAATGCCTTTACAGGCAGGTTACCATATTTGTTCGGATATTAGGCCAGGTGAGTGGAGTACCTGGTCTGACTAGGCCTACTCACTCATGTCTCCCCCCCCTCAAATTGGAATTGAATCCATTAATTTTCATGACTCCCTACTGCAGTTTTGCACTGTTGGGGCTGTTTATCCCGCATTGTTCCTATATATTTAGTTTTCAATGCATCCCTTGTTCTGTGTTCACCTGGTGCTTCGCAGCCTTAGATAAATCAGCATGCTCTTTCTTACATGTAACTTATGGCTAAGGTTTCCCTATATTCTCTGAATGTCAACGGGATAAATATTCCCCAATTTCACATGCTAAGGAGAGAGGGGGCAGATTTAATCCTTTTACAAGAAACTCATTTTAGACACAGACACATCCCAAATATGAAGAGAAAACTATTTTCGACATGGTTTCATACCACTTACTCATCAGCGGCTAGGGAAGTCTCTATTGGTATAGGCAAGAACATCCCTTTTATTTTGTCTGCCCAAATATCTGACACGGAAGGACGCTATCTTTTCCGTAAGGGTAAAGTTTTGAACTCCACAATAACAATTGCTAATGTTTATGCTCCTAACACCCATCAGGTCCAGTGGCTCACCCAGACTTTGGATACGCTGCAATCCTTTGCTGAGGGAATTATAATCATGGGGGGAGATCTCAACCTCACTTCGGATTATGCCATGGATTCCACCTCAGCATCCCCTTTAATAAGGAAGAGGTCCAGAAGGTTTCTATAGGTCCCACTATAATCTCAGACCATGCCCCTGTATTGATGCATATGCTCCTGGGTCTCCCTTCCAAAGTGTGGTCTTGGCGATTTAATGATACACTTATTAAAGATGAAAATAATAAAAAACATATAGAACAAAAGATTAAAGATTATTTCAAAGAAAATAACACCCCCCATACATCACCCCCTATACTATGGGAAGCCCATAAGGCTGTCATCAGGGGAGAGCTCATTGCTCTTGGCATTAGAGTTAAACGTCAGAGGAATCAACAGCTTAACTCCTTACTTCTCCAAATTTCAGCGCAGGAGAAAATACATAAATCCTCTAAATCTGAAGAGCCCCAAAATATTCTAAAAACCTTACGCTCCCAACTGAAAGATCTACTTAACATTAGGTCTGCCAAGACCATGCAGTCCTTACACTTTAAATACTACTCACATGGAGACAAGGGATCTAATGTTATGTCCAACATGCTAAGGTCTCAGAGAGCTAAAACCTTCATACAGTCGATTAAAACTAAACAAATTCAGAGGCTCACCACAAACCCCTCAATCGCACAAGAATTCCACAACTTTTATACCTCGTTATATAATATGGATAAAGAGAATAATACAATAGATAAGGCTCATGGTGACCTAGACTCTCAGATTGATACCTTTTTAAATTCAGTCCAGATCCCTACCCTCTCAGAGGAGAATAAGGCCCTTTTGTTACAACCATTCACTATAGAGGAAATCACCGAGATCTTACACACGATACCTTCTGGTAAAAGCCCTGGACCTAACGGCTACCCCATATCCTACTACAAAAAATATTGTGATATCTTGTCCCCACACTTTGTCAATGTTTGCAACTCTCTATTGAGCGGCTCCACACTTCCACCACAGGCCCAGGCAGCAAACATCCCAATCCTTCATAAAGAAGGTAAAGATCCGGAACAATGTGGTAGCTATAGACCCATTTCGCTTCTTAATACCGACCTGAAATGGTGGGCTAAACTATTGAGTTATCATATAGCCTGTTTGCTGCCGGGGCTTGTAGGGGAAGAACAAGTAGGTTTTGTACCAGGTCGAGAAGGCCGGCACAACATAAGTAGAGTCTTACATGCTATTTTTTATGCCAAACAAAAAAGCGTTCCTTTAGTTCTCCTTGGAACTGATGCCGAGAAGGAGTTCGATAGGGTAAGTTGACGTTATATGCATAAAGCCCTGGAATCCTTTGGCTTCCCCACACAATTTATTTCAGCCATATTCTCTCTATATTCCTCCCCATCTGCACAAGTGCTAGTTGATGGAAACATGTCGGAACCTTTCTTGATCAAAAATGGGACCAGGCAAGGCTGCCCCCTCTTTCCTACGCTTTTTGTATTAACACTAGAAACACTTCTTTTAAAGTTCAAACAGACCAAAGAGATTAGAGGATTAACTTTAGGTGCTCATTCCCACAAACTAGCTGTGTTTGCAGATGACCTCCTACTCGTGATTTCAAACCCAATAGAGGCCTTAACAATAGTAATTGATATGTTTAAGACATTTGGCAGCATTTCTAATTTCAATATTAACTTTGAAAAATCTGAAGCCCTGGGAATATCACTCTCAGAATTACAGCAGCGGTGTATAAAAGCATTGACCCCTTTTAAATGGCCACCACTCCCACAAAACCCGAAACTACTGTACTAATTGAATTATGCTCCCCTGCTAAGCAAAATTCAGTCATATCTCTCTACTCTCTCAGTCCCAATGTTGTCATGGTTAGGTAGGAAAAACATGTTAACCACATGTGTTTTACAAGCCACTGAAAATGAGAGTTAACAAACAATACATATCCACTAAAATCATCTAAGCCATCACTGCCTGAGTGGTATACTAAAACTGAAAATAATCAAAATAACCCTGACTGATGTGGAGGGAGAGAACCGACTAATATAACGCGGTCTCTCAATCCTCTTGTTTACCAGGTGAATGTTAGGGGAGAGAAAGTCATGTGCATCTCCCTCTAATTATGTAACATTCACAAATCAGGGATACAAAAAAGATACACAAAAAAATAAATATTTGGTGGAGTGTAGTATATCTTATTCCTTACAGGCAGTTATTCCTAACACTACACCCTCTCCACCTGAAAAAATATTCATCACCAGTGTAAACTACACAGTGAATAAAGTGAAATCTCCAAATCAAAATCAGGGAAAAAGGGCCATCTCCAGTTGAAGCTCGACGGGTTTCAACAGATTTACCTGAGTCATCAGGAGCTATGGAGAAGTAACGAAGAAAGAAGAGACCTACACTAATCCATAACACCCACCACTGATGATGTGTGGGCAGAGACATAACACAGGGACACCACAGTGAGGCGTCCCTGCTTAGTGCTGGTGTGCTGACAGGCGGCGCGTACCAGCGCTAGAATGGCCGTATCGCGCGCCTGCACGTGCCTCTGAAAAGGACAAGGCCCCGCCCAACAATTACGCCCACCACCAATCACAGCGTGCTGGAGGTGGGGAACACCGCCCCCATCCCACAGTGCGCCCTCCGATACATGTTGCAGGCTGAATAGGTAAGTATAGGTCGGGGAAGAGTATTGGCTATATAATATAGTGACAACAGTGGAGCGCACATCTTAAGGACATCTAATCCAGCTTCATAAGGATCTCACATTACCCATAGTGAAACCCGTTTATTGTGACCCATTGCCAAACCACAATTTTGTCTGACAAGTCACAATAAATAATGAGACAAAGAGACATGAACACATATGTAACCATAAAAGAGGGGTATAAGGAGGCTCATAAATCCAGGAAAAACCGGTGTACCCTGGTGTCACCAGGTATCAACAAGGTGACAAATAGTTTGACCTAAACGATAAATGGGACAAACGACATCTGGTCATTAAAACCCTTTGGTCTCAATGTAGAGAGCCAAAAGATCCATTGCGTTTCTTTCCTCAAAACCAGCTTGTAAAAATCCCCTCCACGTGGTGAGCGTCTTACCACCTCAATTCCCTGAAATTTCAAGACCTTGGGATTTGACCCATGAGCCGTCCTTACATGTGTCGCGATTGGAGTGTCCTTCTCATTACGGATGTCGCCCACATGTTCACCGATCCGGCGTCTGAACTCCCGGGTTGTCTTACCTACATATTGGAGTCCGCACTCACATGTTATGAGGTAGACCAACCCGGAGGTCTTACAGTTCACAAACGACCGGATCGTATAAAGATGGTTTGCCTGGGTGCATCTAAATTGGTTACCCCACAAAATAAATTCACAGGCAACACAATTCCCGCATTGGAATGTACCTGTTAAGTTGTCCGACAGCCATGTTCAACTCCTGGGTGTCTCAAAAAAACTGTGCACAAGTCTGTCTTTGAGATAATGCCCACGTCGGTATGTTATCAATGGACGTGTACCCACCCAGTCCCCTATGTCCGGATCAGAAGCTAAAATGCCCCAATACTTATTGAGAATCTCCCTCATCTCCTGATGTGCAGCATCATACGTGGCAATGATCCGGGGGGTACTAGCCATCTGTGACCTTGTCCTAGAAACCAGGAGGTCATCCCGATTACTGCTCAGTGCATGATGGTGTGCCCTGTGTAGCACTTTTGCTGGATAACCACGTCTTTTAAATCTGTGTTCAAGGTCTCTAGCAGCAGTATGGTATTTGTCAAGATCGGTACAGTTGCGCCAAATCCTCAAGTATTGGCCCTTTGGTATGCCTTGCCTCAGGACATGAGGATCCCAGCTGCTCTAATGCAACAGTGAATTTGTGGCAGTGGACTTCCTGAAGATATTTGTACTCAGGTAACCATCCTGTTGTTTTGTGATGGTAAGGTCCAAGAAGGTGATATTTTCCTTCTGAAAATCCGCTGTGAAAAACAGCCCAAGATCATTGATGTTCAAAAATGCCACAAAATTGCGGAAATGAGCCTCGTCACCCTTCCAGTTGATCAGAATGTCATCAATAAAACTAAGCCACATCAGAATTGACGAGGCCCATTCCACACAACTGTCGCTGAACACCACACGGCGTTCCCACCAGCCCAGGTAGAGATTGGCAAAACTGGGGGCACAGGGGCTCCCCATAGCCACTTCCCTGAGCTGGTGGTAAATCTTCCGATCAAAAAGGTAAATGTTCTTGGACAGAATGAACTCTAATAAAGTCATGACAAAACGATTATGAGGGTATAGATGTTCACCCCTCTCCTGCAGGAACTGGTCCACCTTGGTACAGCCTACAGTTTGGGGAATACTGCCATAAAGAGCCTCGACATCTAAGCTGGCTAGGAATGTGTCGGGATCTGGATGGATGCCCTGCAATTTTTGGAGGACATCCATCGAGTCCCGCATATACGATGGTAACGCCATGACGAAGGGTCTCAAGATGATATCCACGTAGATCCCCAAATTCTGTCTAAGGCTGCCCACCCTTGACACGATGGGTCTTCCCTTAAGGGGTGTGGTGCCCTTATGGACTTTCGGAAGGCAGTAAACACAAGCCATTACTGGAAAGTCCAGTAAAAGGAATCCCTGCTCTGATTTACTAATCAGCTGTTGTTGTACAGCCTTATCCAGGATCTCTTTGAGTTCTTTAACATATCCTCTGGTCGGGTCAGAGGCGAGCACCTCATAACATCCCCCATCATTAAGGATGTTAGTGCACATTTGTTTATATTGTTCCCTATCCAGGACAACAATATTGCCTCCTTTGTCTGAGGGCTTTATGACCACCGAGTCATCAGACTCCAGGGCCATCAAGCCCCTCAGTTCATCAGGGGTCAAGTTCATGTCCCTTTTCCCTGTCGCACAAATTTTTGACAGTTTATCAGTTACCACCGTCAGAAATGTGTCAATCGGAGTGTTGTCATTTAATGGCGGGTGTTTGTTCGAGGGTGTACGTAGGTCTGTAAAGGGACCAGATCCGATGTCCCTCCTCCCCTCCTCCCAAAGATCCGTTAATAGTCTGACATCTGGTAATTCACTGATGAAGACACCCAATGATGCCGCCTCTTGCTGATCATGAATGGCGAAAAATTTACGCCATTTCAATTTACGGCAAAAAAGGTGCAGGTCTTTTACCCACCCAAAAAGGTC
Organism: Rhinella marina; assembly: GCA_900303285.1. NCBI lineage: Eukaryota > Metazoa > Chordata > Amphibia > Anura > Bufonidae > Rhinella > Rhinella marina. The sequence continues at coordinate 125,813 of ONZH01022469.1, forward strand.
AAATTTATGGGTTGGTACAAATGAAAGGCCTTTAGCCAACATGCTGTGCTCCGACTGTGATATCTGTCTGTGGACAGGTTAATAATCTGTAACTCGTTCAATGTCAAACTATGTTCTATATCTGTCACTTCTGTTGACTCCTGTTCAGTAATAAGTAATTCGTAATTGGGGGAAGAGGGGGGTCCCTAAAAACACAGCCCCTCTAGAGGTCCCTCTCGTCCTTCCTCTTTGGGATGGTCTTCTACCCCTTGTCTGTAGTTGTCGGGCCGAAAGACTCTCAGTTCCAGCCTGGGGGTCCCCTTCCCCCTCGGATGAGGACGGTTCAGTGTCTGCCTCTAAAACTCGTGTGGTGCTCGTACTAAAATCAAATATACGGCCCTCCCTAAAGTCAATTATATCTCTCACAAATTGAGAGTGTTTCCGTTCCTTCAGTTCTGCCGTGTATTTCTCAACAGTCTGCTGTAGTGTAGTTTCCTTTGTAGTATATTCAGGATTGCTACTAAATTTCCTCATTGCCTCAATACACTCCTGTAATTCAGTTCTACTCTTTGTGAAGATAGTACGCTCTTCTTCAAGAAGGAAAGTCATAAGACGTAAGGAGGACTGTATTGATTCTTTCTCCCACTTTTTGTTAAACTCCACTGATCTAACCCTTGGTGCTGGGAGAATGGGTATCCCTAGTCCCCTTGGAACAATATTATGTTTTAAGTAATGTTCCAGGGTCTGCAGTTCCCAACCAAATGTGTTTTTTATATACCCTTGTCAAAGTTTTAAAGGAGTTATTGATGTTAAGACTCCTCAACTGACATGGGAGATCCTTTTCTGAAAAGACTTCCTTCGCCTCAGCACCCCAATTGTCTAAATTCACTTCCCCTGAGAGGAATCCCGCCATTCCCCGACCTCAAACAATGCCCCCCTTAGGGTAACCCTGAGAATTACAAGCCACTGAAAATGAGAGTTAACAATCAATACATATCCACTAAAATCGTCTACACCATCACTGCCTGAGTGGGATACTAAAACTGAAAGTAACAAAGTGCTTTATTCAAAAGATATATTTAAAACTTTAATGGGGGGGGGGACTCAATCCCCACGTATCACAGGCAAAATACCCCTGACTGATGTGGAGGGAGAGAACCAACTAATATATGATACAAAAACATGATTTTGAATCCTCTTGTTCTAATGTTAAAAAATCCAATTGGTTGCCTCCACCTGATCCCACCTAGATGTAAATATGCACCACCCTGCCCGCCCTGCCACCAAAATGATTATCCCAGATATATAAGCAACTATCAACTAACAATGTTGAATCAAAACCACTTTATTTAACAGCTTGGGAGAAGGAATTGGGAATTAAGTTGGATGAAGAAGATAGAACATTTATTTTAAGAGAATTCATACAAGATTCTCCCTAGATGGTATGGCACTCCTGAGTTTCTCTATCGTATAAACCTTCTATCTTCAGACACTTGTTGGAGATTTAATAGTGACATTGGCTCAATTTCCGATATTTGGTGGTCTTGCCCAGCTTTAACAACATTCTGGGGGGAAGTCGAGGCCACCATAAATGCTGTTTGCTCATCCCAACTGAAACTGACTGCCCCACTGGAAATCTGGAAATCTGAAAACGACTTTAAACCAAACAAACAGAATTTAGCCACCCATATGATTACAGCTGCCAAACTCCTAATCCCCCTGAAATGGAGATGTGAAGATCCACCTACAAAAGCCATGTGGCATGCAAAATTACAAAATCTATACCGTATGGAAGAACTTGCAGGTTGAGAATACAAAAATAGAAAGTCTTTTTTACAGGTTTGGCAACCATGGTTAAACTATATGAAGGTCTCCTACAATGCTCTCTTACAGGCTAATGGGACTCACCTAAATACATAACAATCATACTGTACCTAATTCCACTAAGTAATACGACTGGGTTTTTATGCTCAAAAAAGCTACTCCCGCTGATAGATCTAGGTTGTTGCCACACCTCAGATCCTTGCCATATCTTTTAGAGAGTAGATTGGTCATTCTGACCTGAAACTAGTGAACACCGGGTGAACTATGTTATTACTGTTTTATTTTGTTGATTACCCTTCCATATTATCATGTACTATCTTAAAAGAAGAGGGACGACAGTGATGCTAACAAGGATAACCAGTAAACATAAAATACGCATCACCCAGTGGACTGGAAATAAATAGGTCATGGGTGTGCAAAAAGTCATACACACTTCACCCAAAATAAAGTACAGCCACAGAATATTATCACCAGCCAGAGGACCACAACATCAACAAGGAGAGGTGTCCAGTGGCGGCATTCAAAGGGTGCTGGACGCGGGGTATGCGCACAACAGTTATCACAGATACACAAGCGACAAATCACTCAAAGTGCAGGTCAGGAAAATAGAACAAAAACAGCACTACTCCTGAGGGTATGGTTCAATACTGAGATCAAGCCAGAAGTGGTGCCAGGAAGTGAACCTCAATAGGAACTAGACCTAAGGTCCTAACCTGTATATATATAAATGACAGGTAGAAACTCCACTAGAATAAACCAGGTAGGGCAAGGTGCTCACTCAATTTACAACCAGACTGCATTAATAGGATGTGTCTTTCTGGTATGAGTGAGAAATGCCGGGTCCCAGCTGCTAAAGCTAGGTGAAAAGCTACCGAGGCTGGACTCAAAGATTATGTCCTAGCTAGGGACAGTAAAATACAATTGAGTATGTTTAGGTAGGAACCTGACCTATAGACCTGATCTAAATACCTAAAGATCACAGGTGGAGACTGAACCAGAATGGACCAGGTAGGGCAAGGTGTACACTCAACTTACAACCAGACTGCATTAATGAGATGCGTCTTTCTGGTGTGAGTGAAAAGCACCGAGTCCCAGCTGCTGCAGCTAAATGAAAAACCTATAATACAACTGTACCTAAAACCTAAGTCCTCTCTGGGGTCATAACAAAACCATCATTGGCGCGTCACTATAGGATGCTCGACGCGTTTCCTCTGGAAAAGATTAATCAGGAGCTCAGTAATAAGCACACTATTGATGGTTATGACGCCGCCATGTGTCTCCTGACAGCGTTTCTGGCATAGTGAGCAGCCATGTTTTAGCATCCTTTTTTTCCATGATTTTTTGCTGTGTCTGGTGACGCATACTGTAATATTTTTCTCTTCCGTGATTAGTTAAAAACAGAATTTACAAAAAAAATATGGGGCTTCGGCATTTGATCCAAACTGAATAGGGTTAAACCTCATTTATCAAGTAGATGCCCAAGCACTTAGGGGGGAATTTATCATACCCTGCACTCCTGAATCCTGTCACTTACGGAAATTTATTGCATTTTTACACCACTTACTCCAGTTTTGAGTAGGTGGAAATGTAGGAGTGGATAATTATGTTAATGAGTTTTACTCCAAATTTATGTAGAATACTGAGTAGCATCATTAGGCAAAAGTGTTAGGTTTAAAGATGAGCCAAATTTAACAAACAACTTGTGACATTTGATAAATTTGGTGCAAAATACTCTTACACTCAATATTAAATCCCCTTTAGAGTGTGTAAGTTGACCTGTAATTACTATAGATATTCTTTAAACAGCAATATTTTACATAGTTTGGTCTAGAAACAACGCTATTAATCCCATCCTCTATATCATTAATAGAGATGAGCGAGTAGTGTTCGATCGAGCCGGTATTCGATCGAATACTACGCTATTCGGCATACTCGATTTCGATCAAGTATAACGGCGATGGCGCACTTAGAATTCGTTTCCCCTCCCACCTTCCCTGGCGCTCTTTTTCCACCAATCACCATGCAGGGGGGGTATGACAGGCCCGCGGAGCACACTGGCAGCGCGAAAACGGCGTCTACATGGATTGGCTGGAAAAACCACGTGACCTCGAATATTAATAACTCAGGTCTTCCTGCTCGTTCGCATATGCTGCGTGAACTTAGTCAGGGACAGAGGCTGGAGAAGGGAGAGATAGGTTTTAGCTGTTGGACAGGCAGGAGCGTGATTAAAAGCCCTTATCAGGGCTACTATAGTGCAGTACAGTGATAGCTTTACTACTATATACACTCTGCAGAGAACGGCTGCTGTATTTAGGGATAGCTGCTGGAGTAGGGACAGAGAGAGGCATTAGTGGTGTATTAGGTGCTCTGCTACATACCAAACTATATTTGGCACTACTATTCTGCGTTCTTTTTGGCTGCAAAACCCTGTTATATACCTAGTGTGTATATGCACCATCTGATCTTCTGGCAGTATACGGCTGTGTACATTTTTTTTTTTTAAATACAGTTTCTTTGGCTCTAGTGTTCTGGGTTCTGTGTGCCTACCCTTTTTGTATACCAGGTGTAAATACCCACCGTCTGACCTGGTAGTATACGGCTGTGTACCTAGAAATATTTAAAAAAAAGGCCTTTTATTGGCACCTGTACTGTGCGTTCTGCGTGCCTGCAAAACTGTTATATACATGGTGTTAATACACACCGTCTGACCTTGTAGTACACGGCTGTGTACCTAGAAATATTTAAAAAAAAGGCCTTTTATTTGGCACCTGTACTGTGCGTTCTGCGTGCCTGCAAAACTGTTATATACGTGGTGTTAATACACACCGTCTGACCTTGTAGTACACGGCTGTATACCTAGAAATATTAAAAAAAAAGTCCTTTTATTTGGCACCTGTGCTGTGCGTTCTGCGTGCCTGCAAAACTCTTATATACGTGGTGTTAATACACACCGTCTGACCTTGTAGTACACGGCTGTGTACCTAGAAATTTAAAAAAAAGTCCTTTTATTTGGCACCTGTACTGTGCGTTCTGCGTGCCTGCAAAACTGTTATATATGTGGTGTTAATACACACCGTCTGACCTTGTAGTACACGGCTGTGTACCTAGAAATATTAAAAAAAAGGCCTTTTATTTGGCACCTGTACTGTGCGTTCTGCGTGCCTGCAAAACTGTTATATACGTGGTGTTAATACACACCGTCTGACCTTGTAGTACACGGCTGTGTACCTAGAAATATTAAAAAAAAAGTCCTTTTATTTGGCACCTGTACTGTGCGTTCTGCGTGCCTGCAAAACTCTTATATACGTGGTGTTAATACACACCGTCTGACCTTGTAGTACACGGCTGTGTACCTAGAAATATTAAAAAAAAGTCCTTTTATTTGGCACCTGTACTGTGCGTTCTGCGTGCCTGCAAAACTCTTATATACGTGGTGTTAATACACACCGTCTGACCTTGTAGTACACGGCTGTGTACCTAGAAATATTAAAAAAAAAGTCCTTTTATTTGGCACCTGTACTGTGCGTTCTGCGTGCCTGCAAAACTCTTATATACGTGGTGTTAATACACACCGTCTGACCTTGTAGTACACGGCTGTGTACCTAGAAATATTAAAAAAAAAGTCCTTTTATTTGGCACCTGTACTGTGCGTTCTGCGTGCCTGCAAAACTCTTATATACGTGGTGTTAATACACACCGTCTGACCTTGTAGTACACGGCTGTGTACCTAGAAATATTAAAAAAAAAGGCCTTTTATTTGGCACCTGTACTGTGCGTTCTGCGTGCCTGCAAAACTGTTATATACGTGGTGTTAATACACACCGTCTGACCTTGTAGTACACGGCTGTGTACCTAGAAATATTAAAAAAAAGGCCTTTTATTTGGCACCTGTACTGTGCGTTCTGCGTGCCTGCAAAACTGTTATATACGTGGTGTTAATACACACCGTCTGACCTTGTAGTACACGGCTGTGTACCTAGAAATATTTAAAAAAAAGTCCTTTTATTTGGCACCTGTACTGTGCGTTCTGCGTGCCTGCAAAACTCTTATATACGTGGTGTTAATACACACCGTCTGACCTTGTAGTACACGGCTGTGTACCTAGAAATATTAAAAAAAAGTCCTTTTATTTGGCACCTGTACTGTGCGTTCTGCGTGCCTGCAAAACTGTTATATATGTGGTGTTAATACACACCGTCTGACCTTGTAGTACACGGCTGTGTACCTAGAAATATTAAAAAAAAGGCCTTTTATTTGGCACCTGTACTGTGCGTTCTGCGTGCCTGCAAAACTGTTATATACGTGGTGTTAATACACACCGTCTGACCTTGTAGTACACGGCTGTGTACCTAGAAATATTAAAAAAAAAGTCCTTTTATTTGGCACCTGTACTGTGCGTTCTGCGTGCCTGCAAAACTCTTATATACGTGGTGTTAATACACACCGTCTGACCTTGTAGTACACGGCTGTGTACCTAGAAATATTAAAAAAAAGTCCTTTTATTTGGCACCTGTACTGTGCGTTCTGCGTGCCTGCAAAACTCTTATATACGTGGTGTTAATACACACCGTCTGACCTTGTAGTACACGGCTGTATACCTAGAAATATTAAAAAAAAAGTCCTTTTATTTGGCACCTGTACTGTGCGTTCTGCGTGCCTGCAAAACTCTTATATACGTGGTGTTAATACACACCGTCTGACCTTGTAGTACACGGCTGTGTACCTAGAAATATAAAAAAAAAGTCCTTTTATTTGGCACCTATACTGTGCGTTCTGCGTGCCTGCAAAACTCTTATATATGTGGTGTTAATACACACCGTCTGACCTTGTAGTACACGGCTGTGTACCTAGAAATATTAAAAAAAAGGCCTTTTATTTGGCACCTGTACTGTGCGTTCTGCGTGCCTGCAAAACTGTTATATACGTGGTGTTAATACACACCGTCTGACCTTGTAGTACACGGCTGTGTACCTAGAAATATTAAAAAAAAGTCCTTTTATTTGGCACCTGTACTGTGCGTTCTGCGTGCCTGCAAAACTCTTATATACGTGGTGTTAATACACACCGTCTGACCTTGTAGTACACGGCTGTGTACCTAGAAATATTAAAAAAAAGTCCTTTTATTTGGCACCTGTACTGTGCGTTCTGCGTGCCTGCAAAACTCTTATATACGTGGTGTTAATACACACCGTCTGACCTTGTAGTACACGGCTGTGTACCTAGAAATATTAAAAAAAAGGCCTTTTATTTGGCACCTGTACTGTGCGTTCTGCGTGCCTGCAAAACTGTTATATACGTGGTGTTAATACACACCGTCTGACCTGGTAGTATACGGCTGTGTACGCCAAATATTGTAACAAAAAAAAAAAATGCGGAGGGCTAGCGGAATCGGACGTGGACGTGGACGAGGACGGGGCGCGGAAATGCTGTTGGGGGCCTTGTTGAAGCCAGTGGGGATACAATGCGTGCTGGTGAGGGGCAGCCAGGATTCCGCTCATCCAGAATCCGTGCCTTTATGGGACAGTTAAGCAGGGGGCGGGTTACACCGCTGTTGAGGCCTGAGCAGTGTGAACAGGTGGTGCAATGGATAGCCGATAGCGCTTCCACACAGTTGTCCACCAGCCAGTCATCCACACAGTCTCACTCTGACCCTCCTTCCTCCACACCTGGCCAACAGAGTCATCCCACCCTTGACCCCTCCCAGGAGCTCTTTTCGGGTCCTTTTTCAGATGTGCCGGAAGAATCCCTGGAGCTACCAGAGGAATTTGTTTGTAGTGATGCCCAACCACTTGAGTATTCGCCATCTCCTGCTGATGTGGACCCTGAACCAGCATCTGTTATCATGAGCGATGATGATGATGAGACGCAGTTGCCATCAAGGGAGGCTGTTGGAATGTCCAGTGGGCAGGAGGAGGAGCAGAGTGAGGAAGTGGAAGAGGAGGTGGTGGATGACGAAATGACCGACCCCACTTGGCCAGGGGTGATGTCCAGCGGGGAAAGCAGTGGAGAGGTGGTGGTCTGCGCAGCACCGAAAAAGGCAGCAAGAGGCAGAGGGATGTCCAGAGGCAGAGGGATGTCCACAGGCAGAGGGATGTCCAGAGGCAGAGGACAGTCCAGACAGAGAAGTGAGGCCACAGCCAGCAGGGCCGAAGCTGTTCCCGGCAGCAGGCAGTCGCGCGAAGCTCCCCCATCGAGGCCTCGTACTTCTGTGGTGTGGAGATTTTTTAATGTTTGTGCGGATGACAAACTGAGCGCGGTTTGCACACTCTGCCACTCAAAACTGAGTAGGGGCTCTGAGAAGAGCAATATGACCACCTCAGGCATGCGGCGTCACTTGGAAGTCAAGCACTGGGCTGAGTGGGAGAGAGCAAACGCAATACAACCTGCGCCCGGTCTTGCTGCCACTGCCTCTTCCCCTTTGTTGTGTGCTGCCACTGCGGTCCAGACCTCCAGCCAGGACACCTCCACATCTGCCTCTGCCTGGCTACTTTGGGGCCTTCTCCTTCAGCCTCCCCTTCCCCCGCCTCTTCGCCTGCACCTTCATACTCCTCGTCCCATCAACTGTCCATCTCGCAGGCGTTCGACCGCAGGCGGAAGTACGCCTCGAGTCACCCCCAAGCCCAAGCCTTAAACTGCCACATCTCCAAACTGCTGGCCCTGGAGATGTTGCCGTTTAGGCTTGTGGAGACGCAGGCCTTCCGCGACCTGATGGCGGCTGCCGCACCTCGCTATTCCGTCCCCAGCCGCCACTACTTTTCCCGGAGTGCCGTCCCCGCCCTGCACCAGCACGTGTCGCGTAACATCAGGCGGGCCCTGAGGTACGCAGTCAGCGCAAAGGTCCACTTGACCACCGACTCGTGGACAAGCGCTTGCGGCCAGGGATGATACATCTCTTTGACGGCACACTGGGTGAATGTTGTGGAAGCGGGGACGGGGTCGCAAACAGAGACGGCCTACCTACCACCCCCGCCCAAGATTGCCAGCAGGGGTTCTGATAAACCCCCCTCTTCCTCCTCCTCCTCTGCCTTAACATCGCCCTCAGCCGCTAGCTGGAAGCGTTGCAGCACTGGCGCGGGGAGACGTCAGCAGGCTGTGCTTAAGCTCATCAGCTTGGGTGACAGGAAGCACAGCGCCCCAGAGGTGAGGGACGCCATATTGCAGCAGACGGAGATGTGGCTGTCGCCGCTGCAGCTAGGACCAGGCATGGTCGTGTGCGATAACGGCCGTAACCTGGTGGCGGCTCTGGAGCTTGCCGAACTCAATCACGTACCATGCCTGGCCCACGTTTTTAATCTGGTAGTCCAAAAATTTCTAAAGACTTACCCCAACCTGGCAGAGCTACTGGTGAAAGTGCGGCGCTTGTGCGCTCACTTTCGGAAGTCAACTGTAGCTGCTGCTAGCTTAAAAAAACTCCAGCAACGCCTCCATTTGCCTGAACATCGGCTGTTGTGCGACCTGCCGACTCGCTGGAATTCCACCTATTCCATGTTGGCCAGGGTGTGTGAGCAGCAGAGAGCATTGATGGAGTACCAGATTATGAATCCACGCGTGCCTCCAACTCAGCTCCCTCAGTTTGCCAACCACGAGTGGCCATGGATGGCAGACATATGCGATGTACTGCGTATCTTTGAGGAGTCCACCAAGAAGGTCAGCAGCGAGGACGCTATAGTGAGCGTAACCATCCCGCTCCTATGCGTCCTTAAAGAATCGCTCATCGCAATAAGGGAGAACGCATTGCACGCAGAGGAGACGGGGGTAGGAGGAGACGCAACGGAGCTACACAGTCAGACCACACTTTTGTCTGCTTCTCGGTGGCAGTTGCAGGAGGAGGAGGAGGATGAGGAGGAGGAGGACGACGTGGAGGTGGCTGTGGAAGAGGAGGAGGATGCTGGCGGCGAGGGTAGCAGTCAGGCTGTGTGCGTCCCATTGGTTCAGCGCGGATGGGGCGGAGAGGAGGCGGAAGAGGAAGAGGAGGAAATGGCAAGTGATCCTTCTGGTGGGGGCAGTGACGTCATGCCTATTCAGAGTCTGGCACACATGGCTGACTTCATGCTGGGCTGCTTTTCCCGGGACACACGTGTTGTCCGGATAGTGGAGAACAAACTGTACTGGGTCTTCGCACTCCTGGACCCCCGGTATAAAGATAACGTCTCCTCTTTTATTCCGGTAGAGGAGAGGACGAATCGATTGCTGGAATACCAGAGGGAACTCGTGCAGAACATGATGGAGATTTTCCCACCCACCATCGCTGGCGGCAGAGAGGAGAGGGTCTCCCAGAGTCCCACAACATCGATCAGGCCCACAGCCACCAGGGGAACACTCTCCAAGGTGTGGGACACGTTCATGGCACCCCCTCGTGCAACTTCCATCACTGCGGGGCCCGCTATCAGCAGGAGGGACAAGTATCGGCGGATGTTGCGGGAGTACCTGGCAGACCGTACCCCTGTCCTCCCCGATCCCTCGGCGTCCTACACTTACTGGGTCTCCAAGTTGGACACGTGGCTGGAACTGTCCCTGTACGCCTTGGAGGTGCTTGCCTGCCCTGCCGCCAGCGTGCTATCAGAAAGGGTGTTCAGCGCAGCCGGGGGCATTATAACCGATAAGCGCAGCCGCCTGTCAACCGACAGTGCCGACAGGCTGACGCTAATCAAAATGAACAGCAAGTGGATTGACCCGTACTTTGCTTCTCCAACAGTGGAAAGCAGCCAAAAGTGAAGTGCCATCTGTATGAAGTGCCATTTCCTCCTCCACCTCCTCCTCCTTAACCGCCGTAGAATTGCTCCGTAAAAAAAAAAATATATTTATGACCCTCTTGGGCCTACAAGAAATTTTTATCATGGCTCACCTCTTGGGCCTACAAGCAATTTTTATCATGGCTCACCTCTTGGGCCTACAAGCAATTTTTATCATGGCTCACCTCTTGGGCCTACAAGCAATTTTTATCATGGCTCACCTCTTGGGCCTACAAACAATTTTTAAGAGGTCTCACCTCTTGGGCCTATAAACAATTTTTATTATGGCTCACCTCTTGGGCCTTAATACAATTTTTAAGAGGTCTCACCTCTTTGGCCTCCACTTAAATTTTTCGAGGGCTCACCTCTTGGGCCTCCATATAATTTTTTCGAGGGCTCACCTCAAGCTAACTTTGCGCACTCATTAAAATATTTTCACAACAAGGACCTAAGAGCCCTCGATGGGAGAGCTTTGTGTGGGGGCCTGTTATAGGGAAGAGATGCGGCCCTGCGGGCTCTAGCCTGCCTTCTTCATGAGCCTCTGGCCAGCCCACGGCCTCTTCCTGCCTTTTGCGGTCCTACGCATCCCTCAACATCCCCACTGCTTTACCTGCTAGACATGACACTGGGCCAGGTCGGGTCACTGACTTCGTCATACTCAACCACCTCCTCTTACACTGCCTCACTTTGCTCCAACAGCCTCCCTTGCTGGCAACTGTGTCTCATCATCGTCACTAATCATTTTACACTTTAGTGCCCGTTCCACACCACCATCAGCTAGAGATGGAGCTTGCTCCAGTGTTTGGGCATCAGAACAAACAAAATCCTCAGATAGCTCCTGCGATTCTTGCATGGGTGGGAACACTGGGTTGATAACATTGGGCAGGGTGGGAGGAAGGAGGGTCAGAGTGAGGTCCCTGCAGTTTCTGCAGGCTATCGACGAGACTGGACTTTGTGGACTTGACTGGGTGGTGGACAGATTTAACAAATCTAGAAGGAGAAGGAGGGGTTTGCCGAGCTGTCTGTAAGGGTTGCGGAAATCCAGACAGAACCAAGGCCCAAAACTTGGGTGGGGGTAGCAGGTTTGCCCGTCCCCGCCTCCACAACATTCACCCAGTGTGCTGTCAGGGAGATGTAGCATCCCCGGCCTCAAACCAAAGTGTTGGTGGTCAAATGGCCTTTTGCAGTAACCGTGTTACTCGGGTGTGGATGATGTTTTGGGACATGTGCCTGGGCAAGGCAGGGATGGCACAGAGGGAAAAATAGTGATGGCTTGATTGCTTTCCCCCTTGCCTATGCCATCTGTGGTTGTCATAGGCAACGTGATTTTAAGGGGTGCAGAATTTTATCTTCTTTTTTGTCTAGTTTGGCTTGGGGTCCATGGCAATGTAGAGGAAAGAAGGTTTCCTTGTATGGTCTCACTTTACAGAGAGGTTATATTGTCTTTGGAGTGTATTGTTGAGAGGCTGTGATAGTGGCGTAATAGTGCGACTTGGGCGCGTTATATGCACCCAGACATGCTTCCCCTGCTGTCCCAGTTGCATTCCAGCAGTGTTGGCATCCTTTTCTGAGGTTTCAGGGTGGATTTGGTGACCTCCAAGTGGTCGAATTGAGATTTCCAAGTGGCGAGCTTTTTTTTTCCCATAGACTTTAATGGGATTCGATATTCGGTCGAATAGTCGAATATCGCGGTCTATTCGAATCGAATTTCGAACTTTCGAATATTTCACTACTCGCTCATCTCTAATCATTAATAAATATGTTAAATAATAGGGGACCCAGCACTGACCCTTAAGGCACACCATTTATAACTGTTCAGTAGTATTGAGCGAATTGAGATATCCAAAGTTGACTTTGATCCAAATTTCAGGAAAAATTCAATTCGCCACAAAGCCTGATTTCCTCCTGCTCAATGGTAACAAACAACTTTTTACTAAAAAGGTAGCTGAAAAAAAAAATTATACTCACCGGATCTACTTGCTTGTGGAGAGGCTGTCCGTTCCTATCTTGATTGAAGAAAACCCTCCAAAGGACCTGCAGTGAGCGTGATGATGTCTCTACCGTATGTGATCCTTCTTGGCGTTCCTAGGCACGCTGCCAAGAAGCTATAGTTGTACTCCTTTCAGAAAAAGAAGTTGCAGATTAAGGCAGGTTATTAGATGGTAGAAACGCAAAAAGTTCTGCTTTTGAAACATTCAAATTCAGATAGAGACTATCACTATTTTATAATAATTATATTATTAATATTTTTATTTCAGAAAATAGCAAGGCCTGAAAAGGGCCAAAGGGGAACATACAAAACAGAATGGGGTAAACATATCAATAGTTTTATTACAAGTTATTTTAAAAATATCAAGTTATGAAATGAAAGCTACACACCAATATTACCAGACTATTGTTGCGATCTGTGGATGTGTATCAACTGTACCAATCACTCTGGAGGAGCACGCTGCAGGGACACCAGAATAGAGTACCTGAGGAATCAACCCAACTCATAATCAGGAACAGCGAGGCCAAAGTCCTTAAAGGCAATGTCAGTATGCTGGGTAAATGGACTATAGCTTAAATAGCAAAGTAAAGCAGACTAGCAGAACCTAGCAGGACCTGTCTTGATCAGGCAAAGAGTGAGAGAGACAAGCAGGAATTTATAGGGGAGCTGATAAACCTGTTAGCAACACACAGAGCAAGGGGGAGAAGTGCTGAACTTGAGGTGAAATGCATAGAACTAAGCTGTTGTTCACACATACACACTAGGCAGACACATGGCAAGTGAAGCGGTGGACAAAGGCTGCCAGCATAACAACTAGCTAACAGAGTAAGGCGGATTTCACATGAGTGTAACCACATTTTAGTGTTTATGGCCACAATACTTAGACACCTATGGTTCTACTGAATTAAACATAGATCCATCATAGGACCATATGGTTATGGAAGTTGGGTCCAGTAGAACCATGAGGAACAGGTACTGTTTATGTGGCTATGGTTGCTAAAAGGCCACCATATTTTATGTTCTATAAAACTGAGATATTTTAAAAAAAATGGTACTAAACCGGTTTACCATTTGGTAAACATGTAAATTACAGGCTAATAATAATCTTCCTGTACTGAATATCTACTTGGAGACAGGTACAGTCTACTCTGCTTTCTTAAATCCCATTTTCTTGAATACAATAGAAATTTTAGGTGTTTTATAACAATAAGAGGCAATACTTTCATTATGCATAAAATGATCTTTGGTATCAAATTGCAGGTCAGCTTATTCAAACTTTGCAATTACATATTAATCGTAAGAGCCGAACAAAAGAATAGTCTCAAAATGGCTCCACAGGGGAAACCATTAACAGCATCAGAAATGGTCAAATATATTTTATGTGGTTATAAATGAGCTAAATGACTTCTTAATGGTTCTTGCACCCTATCACTCTGTTTGATTGGTCTCAAGTCACAATAAAGTAATAGAGTTTGAATTGAAACTGACTTCAAATTTGAGCACTCAATAAATCAGTCCATTTCATGACTATAATATTACAAGTATTGACTTCATTTATTGAAAACCCCACATTGAAAAAAATACTATTTGAGCATTAATGGTATAATTATTAGTGATGATGAGAATCTTACTTATCCACTCCAAAACAGAACAGCATCTAATTTTCAGCATACCCACATACCAAAAATAAAAACAGTTCTTCTGAATCCTTATGTGTATTATTGCAGTTTCCTTTCCCAGGTTCTAACAGTGTCTCCTGGGACTCAGTCCCTGTACCTACAGCAGGACTGAACTGTATAACAACTGGATAGTCACAAGAATAATGTTATGAAGCATGTGTCAACAGTGGAAGGTAACCAGCATACACGAGTAGCAACTCGCCATTGGAAGGCAGGAGCCAAATGATGATGTAAAACAAAACAAATGATGCCACAAATGGATGAAGATATCAGTCAGGTAATAATGCAGACAGATAATGATGATGACAGTCAGGTAATGAAGCAGACAGATAAAGATAATCAAACTAACAATAACTAATAATTGCTTTCCCTAACTCTTCCTTAGATCTAACCCTGAATACCGAACCTCAAACCAAACACCACTGACTCTCATTGTCTAGGTAGATATCCCTATGAAAAACTATCATCTGAAATACTGACCCTTGCAAGGAGGCACTAGGGCCCAGAAAAGAAAACCAATCTACAGAGTTAAACAATAATCAAAGCAAAGCAAAACATATTCAGATAACATAGAAACAAATAAACCACAAACTACAAGACTCAGAATGAATCAAGAACCAAACTACGCAGACAAGAAGCCAGTGAACAATATTAGACACACAATACAAAGTTTAGCTGGAGATCACTAGCAAGTTATCAGCAGAGACTAAAAGTATTTAAAATATTTAAAGAAAGACTGTCCAATCAGGAACTCCTCCCCAAATGAGTTTGACCAGCTATCCCACAGTAATATACTGGCTGTGAGACAGTCCCATAACAAATACCCCAAACAACCCAATAAACAGGAGAAGACAATGCAACAGGCAAAAACCTACTGGTCCTAATGTGCAGTCTTCCTCTTAATCTCAACCCTTTGTGCTCCCGTCCCGTTTCTGGGAAAGGATGAACTTCTACCAGTGTCAACTACACTTGCTGATATGTGTCTGCATTTTCTGTCACCAAGTCACACATAAGAGACTCTTAAACATTTGTCAGGTTACCATGCTATTCAGTTAAGTAAAGGATAAATTCACACCACACTGGGTGTTAAATTTCTATATGTTGTTAAATGTACAGAAACATGAAACTATGTTCCTATGCAGATGTATACTGTACATATACCATAGACATTATTAAGAAAATATGTACTGTACGTACCATGCCATATGCTTCCTTTTATACAGTTTTATTAAAGGTACACTTTTCAGTACAGTAAAGTCCAAAAGCTTGAGGCAAATGTGGAAAAAACTGGGCAAAGTAAGAATTCTAAACACGCCCATCAAAAAGCGGAGTCTCCCCTGAGGAAGCTGACACGAAACACGTTGGGGTGTTGTGGAGGTGACATTTATCTGGGTCTGTATACCACATTTTATGGGGATACAACACATAGTGGTATGATTGTTGTTTTATATATACTCTTTTGATTTACAAGGTCTACTTACATTTATATATTACCTCGTTTGTGCATGTGGGTTTTTATGTCTTTCATGTTGTTTTTATACACTTTGAAACGATACAATTTTGCAATACTTCAGTTAGCAGTGTGCTTTAGGTTGCTATTTGTCGAAAGTAAGAATGCTTTCAAAAGTAGAAGTTTCAATAGTTTATTTTTATCAGCTGACAACATACAAAGTGAATGAACAAATGAGAATTCTAAAGCAAGTCGATAATTGTTGTGACCACCCTTTGCCTTCAAAAGAGAGTCAATTATTCTGGGCACACTTATAAATAGCTTTTGAAGGAACTTGGAAGGGAGTTTTTCCAAACAGCTTGAAAAATTAACCACAGATCTTCTATGGATGTAGGCTTGCTTGAGACCAAGATAAATGTTTTGGGATACCATAATACAAAATATTCCCACAAATGTTGGCCAATTCAAGACCATGTTGCAAAAATGAGCGCACCTCAATGAAAGTCTTAGGAGCAAAGCTAAAATTTAGACTACACAGTTCTAATTAACAAGAATTCAACCACAGGTGAGGCTAATTATTCAATAAACAGGTGTCCACCAGAGAGGTGGAAATGCAACCAATTCATAGAAACGTCCATAGAAGTTAACACCCAAAGGGGAGCGTCTTCTGATGAGAAGCGTTGAAGAAAATCACCATGCAAGTTCATTGTAGTTAGCTAAAGAAGTAGAAAGCCAAACTGGGATGAATGTTTCCAGTGACACAATATGGCATACGCTGCAGAGGAATGATGATGAAGACTATGGGATTCTATATTCTGGATTGATGAGATAAAGATAAATGTTTTTGGAATGGATAGCTTCAAAACGGTATAGTGTCTTAAAGGTGAGTAAGGTTGAGCGAACCTGAACTGCAAAATTCGGGTTCGGGTTTGGTGTTCGGGTGATTTTATTATTTTCCACTATAACATGGTTATGACGGAAAATAATAGCCCAGACAGAATGCTAAATAAAATGGACATTGAGGTGTTAAAAATAATTAAAAAAAACCTCACCTTATCCACTTGATTGCGCAGCCAGTATCATCTTCTTTCTTCTTTCTGCAGGACCTGCAAAAGGACTTGCGATGATGTCACCGTGCTCACCACGTGGTGAGCGCTATGACATCATCACAGGTCCTGCTGAATGATGATAGACGGACATGCGGTGAGATCACTGCGCTCACCACGTGGTGAGCATGGTTATGTCATCGCAGGTCCTTTTGCAGGTCCTGCAGAAAGAAGAATATACCAGCTGTGCAATCAAGTGGATGAGTTGAGTTTTTTTAAATTTATTATTTTAACCCCTCAATTGCCATTTGATTTAGCATTCTGTCTTAAGAATGCTATTATTTTCCGTTATAACAGCAAGTAATAAAGTGACATTAAGGTCCCCATTGACTTTAACGGGATCAAGTTTGGGGTGAAGTTCGGCTGAACCCGGCGAACCCAAACTTCCATAGATTCTCTCATCCCTAGTAAGGAGTACAAATTAAAATGCATTGTGCCTGCAGTGATCCTATATCAAGTGCATAGCAAAACCACTAATTAGCAAGAGGACAATATTCCTCAATTACCAATGTGATACAAAACTCACATATGAAACTCATTCTTTTAAAAACTTGTAGTACTACAACAAAATCATCCTTTTTTTAGCCAAAGTCTTTTTTTTACACATTTTACACGTTTATGTATGCATTTATCTGAGCATCAGCAATATTTAACAATTTCCATCCTACTGCTCCAATATTTCTGGTATACCACAACATATTGTTATATATTGTTATAATCTGTGATTTTATTTCTTTTACCTTTTTTTAACCTGTGATTTCAACCAATAAATACATTTTTTTTGAAACATATGTAATAGTCATCGGCCATATCTACATCATTTAGGTAACCTATATTCAGCCATCTTATAGGTATCTGGTACCTATACATATAGTATTGATACATTATCTAGTACAAGACAATTGGATTGGCAACCATCTCAGATGTGGAGTGTGCCCGTCATCTTTATCTATATACTATATTAAAAATTGTTGTGGCTACAGGTAAAGCCAATTGATTAGAGCACCTCCATTCCAATACTGTAACTGGTGAGCCACTACAGACACAGTTGTAGTCATACAAAATACTAGATATAGTAGTTTTTAATGTGGCAATGTTGCATAAAGGAAAAGTATATGGATCGTCTTGACAGGTGCTGTCCAAGAGAAATTCTTCACCGTTCACACAAGTGTAGGTGGAAAAAGGTTTTATTGACAGTCAACGTGGTTTTACAGTTGCCCCCTTCTTCAGAACATTAAAACATGAATAGTTTTAAATAGTTTTTAATGTTGGGGTGTATTCAAATTGCTTCAACTAATTTGAGAAAACTGAACATTTAGAAATCTAAGTTATATTATTACACATATTTTCATGTTATGGGTTAATTTTTGTGTTTTCGTTTTTCACTCCCTGCCATCCTGGAGCCATAACTTTTTGATTTTTACATTCACATAGCCGTATTAGGACTTGATTTTGTGGAACAAATTATACTTTCTAATGGCACCATTTAATATTGCTTAGGATGTACTGGGAAATTGGAAAAAAATCCAAATGGGGTGGAATTGGAAAAAAAAACAATTCTGCCACAGTTTTATGGGTTTTGTTTTTATGGCATTCACTTTTTGGTAAAACTGACTTATGCTCTTCATTCTTCAGGTCCATACAATTACGGCGATACTCTACTTGCATGTTTTTTTTTAATACTGAAAAAAAGTAACACACTTTTCAGTTTCTTACTTATTAAAAATTTTGTAAACCGTGTATCATTTTATTTTTACTTCACCCATAATTGCTACTTTATGTTGGTCTATTACATAAAATCCCAATAAAATACTTATAAATGTGGAAAAGCTCAAGGGGTATGAATATTTTTTCAACACTATGTTCAACACTGCAATGGCCTGTTGCCGGAGCCCAAACCCATTCAAGTGTTGCCTTACAAAGCTTGACACTTATAGAAATAATTTTTTAATGAATTCTTTACTAAATTAATTTTTTCTTTAAAAAAAATGCTAATTGCTTTATATTAAATTACATAATATGTAGCAAACTGGTAGCAACATGCAGTCGTTTAGCACAAAGATCTTTTTAAGACAACAGAACCCTTTGAAATACTGGAGCCTGCTGTCCTTAAAACTGAAACAAACCATCAGTTCTACTTTCATGTGAGATTATGTATCTGCTTTTATGCACCGTCTCTGTTCTCTCCTGTGTGCCCTTGGCTGAAAGAATATTTATACTGATTATTCACTTGGCAGAATTTAAACTCCACCAAGCAGCAAATCAATGCAGCAGCCAGAATCCCATTCAGGTTTATAGTCAGCGTATATACTGAGCAATATCAAGAAGCAATCCAGAAGAGCGTCTTCTGTAAAAGATTGCTTTATTAAGCATATTAATATGGCATTAAGGATGGATAGTAATCTGATGTGAGTGTAGGAGTATACATTCCCTTCAATTATTGCAAAAATCAATTGTTTATTATTTACTATTTTTTAAATAGAAATTATTTTTTAGTTTATATATTTTTTTAAATTCCCTCATTTTTGGCTGTATATATGTTGCATCTGAGATGTTGCTCGTTATGTTTTATATTCTGTAATGCATCAGCTAACTGTTATGTTCTTTGCTTGCCAACCAAAATATGTTTCACTGCTGTCAGAAGTATATAGCAAACATAAGTGCTGCCAACACACAAAAGTGCAATACAGAAATCCAAAAAATAATGTTTTGTTTGAATGATCAGCACAATTTATTTCACTTCATGGCGAGTTTAGTATTACCTCTGAGTATCACTGACATTAATGGTTGGAATAAAATCTCATTCATTGATCTTTTACCTCTACACTTAAGACATTGTAATCTAGAAAGTAATTACATGACAGCTGAGAATACCAAGACTACGGAAATCATATTTTTTTTAATAAGAATAAAAGAGGAAGTGCTGTCTGGACTGCAAAGGGAATAAATAATGGATGGTTGGCTGTAGAAGGAAGTGCTGGTTTATATATGTGTATATGCATGCATGAATAATTAGGCATGCATGAATATGTACAAATATATATATATATATATATATATATATATATATATATATATATATATATACACCTTTGAATATTGGCCAAAAATGATGCCCCCTAGATATAATATGTGCCCCTAGTTCATAAATGTCCTCCGTTGCTCCTAATACATATAGATACATGTATATATGCCCCAAAATTTATATACATATATCTATATGTATAAACTGACCTCCAGTGTCCAGGTGCCCCCCCTGCATCCCCCTGCAGTCTCGGGCACATCAGCGCCGGAGATGTTTAACATAACAGGGACAGGAAAACAAAAGGTTTCCCAGCCCCTGTGTGCCGCGCACCTCCGGTGCTGTAATTACAGCACCGGAGATACGTGGCGATTCACAGGCGGGAGGATCAAAGAGACCGGCTTAAATAGCCCGGCCACACTACGCTCAGCGGAATTGAGCCGGGTGGCCCCCTACATGGAGAGTCATCCCCAGGACAACCAGTGAGATGACCCCAGGAGAACTCCTTCCCCTGAACAACCATATTTATAATCCCTATACCACCAATGATCATTAACCCCCGCATTATATTCCATTAACCCCTGCCTTGCCAATATCCCCACTGCCACCAATCCATTAACCCCTGCATAATATTCACCCTTTATCCCCACTATCACCAATCCATATCTACCCCTGCATTATCCCCGTTAACCCTTTCATACCCTGCCATTTTCCACTATCCCTGCCATTAACCCTTTGTCTGCCAGTGTAACCCTCGTACCCCTAGGGACAGCTAGAATTATGCTGGGGAGGATGCTGCCGTTGATGATTTAAGTATTTCTGTGTGAGTGTATGTGTAGTTAGTTTGTGGGTGGAATTTGTATGTGGGACTGTGTAGTGTAGTTAGTTTTTATACTGAGGTTTTGTATTGTATTGTTGTGCGGCT
This sequence comes from Rhinella marina, assembly GCA_900303285.1. NCBI lineage: Eukaryota > Metazoa > Chordata > Amphibia > Anura > Bufonidae > Rhinella > Rhinella marina. Next base: position 146,520 of record ONZH01022469.1, read on the forward strand.
ATATATGTATATATATATATTTATATATATATCTTTATATTTATTTATTTATATACGTTGAACATAGTGCTGTTTACATGGTCTTTAGTCGCCGCCACAATACAGTATAGTCAAGTACACATAGTGCAGGGAATAGAGTGTAATAAAGGAATAAATAGGCGGAGCTAGCAATAGCTGGCATACTTATGCATAATAATTATTAATATCATACAAAATATTAAGAATTAATACACCCTTTAACCCCTTCAACCCCAGGCCTGTTTTCACCTTCATGCCCAGGCCATTTTTTGCAAATCTGACATGTGTCACTTTATGTGGTAATAACTTTGGAATGCTTTTACTTATCCAGGCCATTCTGAGATTGTTTTCTCGTCACATATTGTGCTTCACGACAGTAGTAAATTTGTGGCAAAATATTTCATTTTTATTTATAAAAAAATACTAAATGTACCAAAAATTTGGAAAAATTTGCAAATTTCCAAATTTCAATTTCTCAATTTTCAAAATAAATAGTAATACCTCCAAAAATAGTTATTATTTTACATTCCCCATATGTCTACTTTATGTTGGCATCATTTTATAAATGTCATTTTACTTTTTTAGGACGTTAGAGGGCTTAGAAGTTTAGAAACCATTTTTCAAATTTTCACCAAATTTTCCAAAACCATTTTTTAAGCACCAATTCAGATATAAAGTGATTTTGAAGGGCTTACATAATGAAACCCACCCATAAATGACCCCATTTTAGAAACTACACCACTCAAATTATGAAAAACTGCTGTTACAAACTTTGTTAACCCTTCAGGTGTTCCACAAGAATTAAAGGAAAATGGAGGTGAAATTTCAAAATTTCACTTTTTTGGTAGATTATTCATGTTAATAATTTTTTTCTTGCAACACAGCAAGAGTTAACAGCAAACTAAACCTCAATATACATTGCTCTGATTCTGCAGTTTACAGAAATACCCCATATGTGGTGGTAAACGTCTCTATGGGTTTGTGGCAGTGGTCAGAAGGAAAGGAGCGCCATACGAATTTTAGAAGCAGATTTTGCTAGAATCGTTTTTAGGCACCATTTTGTAATTGAGAGACCCTGACGTACCCCTACAGTGGAAATCCTCATAAAATGACCCCATTTTGGAAACTACACCCTTCAAAGAATATATTAAGGGGGGTACTGGCCACTTTGACCCCTTTTACGGAATTTATGGAATTTGGAAACACTTGGCTGTGAAAATAAAAAGATTCATTTCTTCCAATAAAATGTTGCTTTAGCCCCAATTTTTTATTTTCATAAGGGGTAACAGGAGAAAAACACCCCATAATTTGTTACCCATTTTCTCCTGAATGCGGCAACACCCCATATGTGGTGGTAAACTGCTGTGCGGGTACATGGCAGGACTCAGAACGGAAGGAGTGCCATATGGATTTTGCAGAACAGATTTTGATGGATTGGATTGCGGGAGCCATTGATTTTTATTTTTTTGAGTTATTGTCTTATGTGGGGGCTCATTTTTTGCAGGATGAGGTGACGTTTTTATTGGTACCATTTTGGGGTACATAGCACTTTTTTTATTGCTTGGTATTACACTTCTTGTGAGTCAAGGTGAAAAAAATAGCTGTTTTGGCATAATTTTTTTACAGCATTCACCTGAGGGGGCAAATCATGTGATATTTTTATAGAGCAGGTTGTTACAAATGCGGAGATAACCAATATGTCTACCATTTGTTAAGTTTTACACATTAGATGCATTTTAGAACAGAATTAAATCTTGTTTATGTGCTGCCATTTTCAGAGAGCCATATTTTTTAAATTTTTTGGGCGATTCTCTTAGGTAGGGTATCAATTTTTGCGGGACAAGATGACGGTTTGATTGGTACCATTTTGGGTTAAATGCACCTTTTTGATCGCCTGCTATTACACTTTTTGTGAGGCAAGAGGAAAAAAATGGTTGTTTTGGCATAGTTTTTTTTTTTTTTTTTGCAGCATTCACCTGGGGGGCCATCTCATGTAATATTTTTATAGAGCAGGATGTTACAGATGTGGCGATACCCTATATGTCTAACTTTTTTTTTTTTGGAAAGTTTTACACAATAGATTTATTTTTGAACAGAATAAAATCTTTTTTTTGTGTTGCCATTTTCTAAGAGCCATATTTTTGTCTCAGGTAGGGTATCATTTTTTGCAGGACGAGATGACGATTTTTTTAGTACCATTTTGGGGTAAATACGCCTTTTTGATCGCGTAGTATTACACTTTTTGTGGGGGAAGGTGACCAAAAAATGGCTGTTTTGGTACTGTTTTTATTTTTTATTTTTTTACTGTGTTCACCTGGCGGGATGGATCATGTGATATTTTTATAGAGCCAGTCGATACGGACACGGCGATACCTAATATGCCTACTTTTTCTTTCTTTTTTTCTTTTTTTTTAACAATTTTTTTACTTTTTTGGGGGGAAAATGGCATTTTTTTTTTACTTGAAACTTTTATTATTATTATTATTTTTTTAACTTTATTTTTTAACTTTTTTCACCTTTTTACACTTTTTTTTAACTTTTGGGGGTTCTGAACCCCTTCACAATGCATTACAATACTTTGTATTGTAATGCATTGGCTGTAAGTGTATTACTCACAGTAATACACTTACAGCCTGCTTCCTGTGCAATGCAGGGGGCTGGATCGCACAGGCTCGCAGGGATGGCAGCCACGATGCCTAAAGAAGGCATCGGGCTGCCATTCAAGCCATCAGGTCCCCGTCACAGCAGCGCGGGGACCCAATGGCCCACGCTCGGCATCCTGAACATGCGGCACACCTCATGTGCCGCGGTCAGCGCTGACCGCAGCACATGAAGGGTTACTGCGCCGGCATCAGTGTTTTCACCGATGCTGGCGCATTCCCCAGGGGTCCGGCACCTGGGAACAGCCAGACCCCCGCCTCTGATCGGGCGGGCGCAGCTCCTGCACCCGCCCGATCAGCGCTCAGTAATAGTATGGCGCTGGGCATTAAGTCCCGTCATGCAGCGCTGTACTATTACGGTGCTGGATGTTAAGGGGTTAACATTGGCAAGCCAGCCCAAACCGTTTGTGGATAATTTTTGTGCATTCTATCCACAATTGTGTCATGAACGGGAGCGGACAAATAATTGTGTTAGAAACGGGAGTGGACAAATAGCGTAGGGACACGGTGCAGTGTGGTGCTATATTGTGCTCCCCGACCTTGAAGTTTGGATGGATAACACAAGTGTGGGTGGAACTTTGCGCACAATACATCCATAAACAGCGAACCTGAGAATCTTTTAATGTTTAACGTTTTTGTGATTCCCTTGCACGGTTAATCAGTGAGCGTCATCTCAAATTCAGGTGGATCCAAGAAGTCTGGAAAAAGGCGTTCCAGAGAAGCTTCTTCCAAGCAGCGCAGATTCGAAGGAGTCCGGCTGGTCGGGAAAAAGGCGTTCCGGAGAAGAAGACCTTTTTCCAAGCAGCGCAAACATTTGAAGGAGCCTGGCTGGTCGGGAAAAGGCGTTGGACACAGGAACACACGACTCCAAGATGGCCTCCGAACGAGTGAGTATGACCGCTACACTGAAACACCTCAGTAAACACAGCACATTTAACCCAATCATCTCCACCTCATACAACTCCACAGAAATGTTGTGGTCCGATTTGTTGGCACAGGCTTGTAGTTATGACAAGCTTTGTGTTAACAAACGGACGTTATTAAAAAAGCCAACAAAACGGCTTCAAATGCTATCCAAACTTGTGCATACATTTGAGGATAGCATTTGGAAGCCGGAGCATGTTGCACTGGTTTCTCGGTCAATGGAGACATTTCCTCTGACCATTCATTGCCAGTGCTGTGCCAGTAATTTGCAGCAGGTTTCGGCATTGCAGGCACAGCTGGCAGTGAATGTGCAGTCTACTGCTGACCGAGATACGCAGGTGGCTAAAATAGAGTCACAGTTGGTAGAGCTGCAGAGGTAAAAGGAGGAACTTGAGGCTCAGTTGACTCTGTCATATGCTGAGATCAAGGCCTTCAAGGAACGGGGTGCCTCTGCTGTCTAGCCAAATTGAATGACAAGGTTGCTGCTAGGTCTCGCTTGATGTCTGGCATGCAACACGTCATCAATAAATTTTCAAAGTTGGTGCCGGCCCGGCAATGATTTCTTGTAACAGAAATATTGTAAAAAGTGCTTCCCTGAGAATTGAACAGTTCAGGAGAAGGGAGCACTACTGCAGTGTGGACAGACCTAAGCCATGCAGGGCAGACATCAGGTGTTTTGCATGTGATGGCTTAGGTTATATAGCAAAACACTGCAGGACAGGTAAGGGAAGAACACAAAGGACAGGAGGTCAAATTAGGTGTTTCTGTTGTGGGAACGAAGGACACATTGCAAGGAATTGCCCTTGCACAAGTAATTGCAATGTGTCCGGTAGGAAAATCCCCGTAACAAATTGTGCAGTGGGGCCTAGCCAGGTTGGCCATAAAGAAGTTACCACTCAGCAGCATACGCCTCATCACTTGCTGAGGGGTCAAAATCGCCAATCTAGGCTAGAGAATGTTTGACACCCCTGCATCATTTGTGACACCGTTTGTTCCCTGTGTATTTGTTACCTGTTTGTATCTTTTTATGTTGATGGTGGCAGTCCTTGTTTACAAATCTGTTTTGTTTTGCTGATTTTTGTACTTTGCATTCCCCGCTGTGAGTCGCAGTTGTCGGGCGCGGCTGTTTGTGGTTTATTCTGGTGTCTACTTTGGGTAGAGCAGTGCTATGCTGTGAACTGAGGAAGGTGTTGGTTTGTGGACAGGTAACATTGGTACACGGTGCAGTGTGGTGTTATTCTCTGTAGCCAAGGTCTCAGATCCGGACGGGTAGCACCAGGCATGGGATTCAGCCGGTTCTCTGCCGAACTGTTTGTTAAAATTACAGCAGGTTCGCAGGACCGGTGAGAAGCACCACTTGGTGAGCGCGGTGACGTCACCAAAGGCCCTTTTGCAGGTCCTGCAAGGGGAAAGAAGAAAGAAGACACCGGCTGCGCGAACAAGTGGAAAAGGTGAGGTGTTTTTTTATTATTTTTAACCCCTAAAGGCCATTTTAACTATTATTTTCTGTTATAACCATGTTATAACGGAAAATAATAAAGGGAAGTTCAAATAATGTTAGTGTATGTTTTTGTTAGTGTACTATATTGTTTTGTGCTTTTCAATAAATGCAATTTTTACACAGACACCATGTCATTTGTGTCATATCATACACTGATACACCGATGACCCCCCCCCCCCCAAAAAAAAAAAAGGTGTCCTCCTTTTCAGAAACCCAAATCTGGTCACCCTATGAAGAGGCCTCCACCAACTGTAAGGAATTAGGTGCAGGTGTGTGGGTCATGACCAGTGAAATTAACGGTCCTGCAAGTCAGCAAAAGTATGTTCCCCATTCCACACTGTGGAACATACATCTCTCTCAGAAGACGCGGCAGGACCTGACGCTTCCAGCGTACTGACATCACATCATCAGGCTGGGAGCGTCAGGAGGGGGAGTGCAGACTGCCAGTGCGGAGCTAAGCCCTGTAATAGGCTTTTGCCCTGCCTCGCCCTCTCTCATACCATAGCATTCCAGAACCCATCAGGAATGGCCTCACATTCATCTGAGTGGGGAGCTCCACTGCTAGGTGGGTGTTCATTGTAGTTCTGATTGGCCCCATCAGAACTGATTCAGCTTCAGAGCAGGAAGCAGCTGTTTGTCTTGCTTCTGAATAGAGGCCCCGCCTACCAACCATGGGGCTCCTATAGATCAGACTGGCAGCTGCTTTACACTCCCCCTGCAGTGCCAGTGTCCCTGCCTGCCCTCATAAACGTGCCCACTACACTCTGAACCCCCCACCTGCCCAGCACCCTGCAGACCCTGCCTAACCCTCCTACCTGTCTGCAGCTTTTAGCTAGTAGTTGGTGCAGACAGGAGGAGGGGGGTCTGTAAACAGTCTGAACTTACCTGTCCTGTGCTCCACAGACACCACCTCATGACTGAAAGTCCACATAACAGATGTCCAGAAATGGTGAGTATACTGTATGTGTCATGTGAGTGTACTGTGTGTTATATATATACACTCACCGGCCACTTTATTAGGTACACCATGCTAGTAACGGGTTGGACCCCCTTTTGCCTTCAGAACTGCCTCAATTCTTCGTGGCATAGATTCAACAAGGTGCTGGAAGCATTCCTCAGAGATTTTGGTCCATATTGACATGATGGCATCACACAGTTGCCGCAGATTTGTCGGCTGCACATCCATGATGCGAATCTCCCGTTCCACCACATCCCAAAGATGCTCTATTGGATTGAGATCTGGTGACTGTGGAGGCCATTTGAGTACAGTGAACTCATTGTCATGTTCAAGAAACCAGTCTGAGATGATTCCAGCTTTATGACATGGCGCATTATCCTGCTGAAAGTAGCCATCAGATGTTGGGTACATTGTGGTCATAAAGGGATGGACATGGTCAGCAACAATACTCAGGTAGGCTGTGGCGTTGCAACGATGCTCAATTGGTACCAAGGGGCCCAAAGAGTGCCAAGAAAATATTCCCCACACCATGACACCACCACCACCAGCTTGAACCGTTGATACAAGGCAGGATGGATCCATGCTTTCATGTTGTTGACGCCAAATTCTGACCCTACCATCCGAATGTCGCAGCAGAAATCGAGACTCATCAGACCAGGCAACGTTTTTCCAATCTTCTACTGTCCAATTTCGATGAGCTTGTGCAAATTGTAGCCTCAGTTTCCTGTTCTTAGCTGAAAGGAGTGGCACCCGGTGTGGTCTTCTGCTGCTGTAGCCCATCTGCCTCAAAGTTCGACGTACTGTGCGTTCAGAGATGCTCTTCTGCCTACCTTGGTTGTAACGGGTGGCAATTTGAGTCACTGTTGCCTTTCTATCAGCTCGAACCAGTCTGCCCATTCTCCTCTGACCTCTGGCATCAACAAGGCATTTCCGCCCACAGAACTGCCGCTCACTGGATGTTTTTTCTTTTTCGGACCATTCTCTGTAAACCCTAGAGATGGTTGTGTGTGAAAATCCCAGTAGATCAGCAGTTTCTGAAATACTCAGACCAGCCCTTCTGGCACCAACAACCATGCCACGTTCAAAGGCACTCAAATCACCTTTCTTCCCCATACTGATGCTCGGTTTGAACTGCAGAAGATTGTCTTGACCATGTCTACATGCCTAAATGCACTGAGTTGCCGCCATGTGATTGGCTGATTAGAAATTAAGTGTTAACGAGCAGTTGGACAGGTGTACCTAATAAAGTGGCCGGTGAGTGTATATGTGTGGAAAGTGTATGGTAAAGGTTGCAGTAACAGTATATATATATACACACACACACATAGTACATACATACTTATGAACATACAGCAGAGGGTTTGATAAAAAATAAATAAAATAAATATATGTATATATACTATAGAGGCAGCATAACTTATGCTACAATATTTACTTAGCTCCCATTTACTACAAATGGAATTACGCAAACAGCAGAAAGACTTCGTACACAGCTGTTTACATAAGCCCAGCCACCTAGGGCCAGCATTTTAAAATCTAAACCCTAGAGAGACTTAAAACAAGTGTAAAAAAAAAAGTTGAAAAATGTTTTTAAAAATAAAAAATGTAAACCCCCCCCCCCATTTGAAGAATAAAAAAAATAAAGATCATTGGTATTGGACACATCCCAAGATGTGCAAACTATTATGGAGGGTATTGCTTCTAATGGGGACAGTGTTGTGGAGCATTATAGCTATTGGATTTACTGTAGGGAGCACTATTACTATAGGGGACTATCTGTTATTTCTGCGGTGTAGTGTTTAAGAGTATTAGGGAGCGCACCGGGCATATTGGTGGTAGCAACAGAAAAAAATGTTGGGGTAGAGAAGGATAGAAAAATTGGAAAGTAAGATGTCTGTCCGCCAAACTCTGCAGAGACAAGACCCGTCTTAAAGAAATCAACATTGCGGCTTAGTCTGAATTGAGAAGATGAAGAAAGAGAATGTCTACATCAGAGAAGACATCACAGGATGTAAGAGGTAGTGTATGTGCGCTGTATTCTCCTGTATTCTAGCACTGTATCTTATGTATTCCAAGTATATCTTTAACAACAGGGTTGTAGGGAAGGGGTTAGGTTGAGAATTAAGTATGGGGGGGGCGCCATTTCAGTTTTTGCCTCAGGCAGCAGAAAGTTTAGGTTCATCCCTGGTCCCCTCCCTGCACATGCCCTCCCCAAGAATGTAATTACCAGTGCAGCTCCGTAGTCAGCTGCTGCTGGCTTGTTGCTCCGCCTCCTCTCTTATCCTCCCTGAGGTCTCCATGAGGGGACCTGACGTGCGGGTTCACGTTGGAGCGGGGTGGGTGATGTGAAATTGACCCATCACTCAGCTGATTACCGGGCGTACCTCCCCCATGTATCATCACATGGCAGAGGTGTGTGGCCCGCTCAGGGACATGTCTGCCCACGGTGTGTTCCAGGTCAGTGGTTCCCAAACTTTTTGTACCAGGGCCTCACCAACCAGGCAATGCCCATATTACCCCCATAGGTACCAAATACCATCCTGCAATGCCCATATTACCCCCATAGGTGCCAAATACCATCCTTCAATGCCCATATTACCCCCACAGGTGCCATATACCATCCTGCAATGCCCATATTTCACACACCTGTGCCAAATACCATCCTGATATGCCCATATTACTTCCACTGTGCTAAATACCATCCTACAATGCCCATATTACCCCACCAGTGCCAAACACCATCCTGCAATGCTCATATTACCCCCACCGGTGCCAAATGACATCCTCCAATGCCCATATTACCCCCACTGGTGCCAACCAGATACCCTCTAAGAGCACCAGGTAACCACAGTGCAGAAATCATAGAAACTGATTAAATTGGTTTGGCATGACCAATCCCTCATGAAGCCATGCTGATATGGCGTTATTTGCTTATTATCATTGAGGTACTCCATATGGTGTATTGATGTATGTGTACCATGTATATGGTATATTTATGTGTATGTGTCTTTTATATATGGCGTATGTACTGTATATGTAAACATGTGTCATGACGCCGTGTGTCCGCCGATGAGTAGGGAACCTGTTGTTAAAAATTTAAATCCCACCACCGGGTAGCACTGTTCTGCTCAAGTAGGGCTGTGTATACTGTGGACCAGGGCTGGAAGTGGGTTGCTGACAGGCAACATTGACACATGGTTCAGTGTAATGTTGCACTGTGCACTCATTTGCTGGTCCGGACAGGTAACAAAGCTCTGATTGAGGTTGGACACGGAGTGGTTGACAGCGGGGTGCGGCCTGTGTTTTTGTGTTGTGGAGTCCTGAAGAGTCAAGGCAAGACTTATGGCATGGATTCTGCTGACCTCCACAGCACAGGTTAACAGAGGGAAATCAGACTGGGAACACATGAGTAGGACAGGGATGTCGAGCCATCAAGAAAAGATGCTTCGTCCACAGCTTCCCTCGGATATCCTAACCTATTAGGGTGGCCATCCTTATCAGTTGGTTCAGATGGATGTGCGGCAGAGGATGGGATCCTCTGAGGGTTGGGTGTTCTTACACCAGTGTTGGGATAACGAGGGGTCCTGTTAGAGGAAGGTCAGCCCAATACCTTTCTCCACACTTGGGTCAAGGGTATTGGTGCTGGAAGTGACATGACATTAATTGCACCATGAGGGGAGAAATCCCTCAGGAGTGCTGGGTATTTTCTTCTCTTCTAGGAAGAATACGATAGAACAGAAAGGAAGAACCCAGATGACGACAAAGAAGGGACTGGATATCCGCCTGGACCCTCTCATGTGGCTACAGTGGATCCCACACGGTCTTGGAAGTCAATGCAAGCAACTCCTGTTTGACTTCAGAGAAGAGTCTTCAAGAGGTGGAGAACTACGGAGTTTCCCCATGCTTTGAAGAAAGACTCGTAGGTGTCCTGGTTGGAGAGCTTGTTCAGCCACAGTCCCAAGGTTACATCAGCCCTTTCCAAATCTTTTCATACACCCGGTGATGGTTCTTCTGGTTCTGGTTCTACATGGGACTGTGCAAAAGACTTGTGGACAATCACCCCAGAACCAGATAGAACATCACGAAGATAACCGGAGAAGATGGCTCAGGACGTACTCTAACTCCAGTGAAATCCTGAAGCCAGGGACTGCATTTGGTCCTATGATGGTTCAGGATGTAGTACCGACGGCATCCTAAAACTCCATAGGCTTGTATATTTTTGGGGAATATAAATTTTTTTATTGTTGGGTGGGTGTGGGACAACGTGGGTTTGAATTAGTGAATGGGGACAAGAGTAGGGCACTCTAGGGACAAGACCACGGTATTTGTCACTCCAACCCTAAGAACGGTGCAGTTTGTAAGGGATGGACTGAATGACAGTTAGTGCAGTGTTCTTTTCCCGCAGTTACAATTTAGGTACTATGACATCACCTCACACTCCAGAAATTCTGACCTGCCTTGTAAAGACCTACGTATCTGTCCATTGGAGAACTTCCTCAATGACAGAGTCTGCAATCAAGATGAGAAAGTCTGAAAGGAGGCCATTCCACAGTTGCTACATGGTTAGTCCTAGAAGATTGAGAGTGAAGCCATCCCAGAGTCTGAAGACGACAGTGGGAGCAGCTGGATAGTTGAAGACCGACACTACAAGAAGATTGAGAGTAAAGCCATCCCAGAGTCTGACCGATAAAAGACGACAGTGGGAGGAGCTGAATACTTAAAGGGGTATTCCGGTAACGTAACTTAATTTTTGATAAACTGCATTAAAGCTGCAAGCTGTGACCCAACCAGAACCCATACCTATATATATAACCAGAGCTTCATTTTACCTTGCAATCCATTTGTCTAGCTCCTGTGTGAGCCTGCAGCACACTGACAGTATCATGGTTCCTGCTCTTTCCTCACAAAACTACAATCCCCACAATGCCTAGCTTTGCTGCTGTGAGTTTCTGTTTGTTCATGAGTGTTGATGATTACTGATTGGCTGCCAGATATCACAGTATCCCCCCCTCTACTCAGTAATCTGCAGCACACTAACATTTAGCTAGAGAATTGATAGCAACACACTGAGCATGCCTGACCTGACAAAGGCTCAGAACTACAGGTCGTGCCATGGTAACTTATGAGGAACACAGTGGGTAACAGGGGAAGAAAAGTACTTTATAATTACTGAACGGTAAATATGGGAAATTGACATTATATTAGGTAATGATTGATGATGAATTAGTCTAAAACATAAGTTATATTTATGGTAACCGGAATACACCTTAAAGACAGACACTAGTGAAGCCATCTCAGAAGTCTGACCAGTAGATGATGACGGTGGGAGAAGCTGAAGATAAAGTTGAGGACGGTTTATCCTGCGGATGGAGACTTTGGGTTATGGTGAAGGGCAGGAAAGAGGTCACAGCCACAAAGGGGATGTCTAAGTACCTAAGGACGGGATTATTCTTCAGTCCATCCTGAACTGTCATCCGTTATGAGTGGGGTTGAGGAGGCAAATACATCCCAACACGTCCCCAAAAAATTTGTTGTGTTCCCGACAACAGGAAGATTGTAGAAGGAAGTGCTGGTATATATATGTGTATATGCATGCATGAATAATTAGGCATGCATGAATATGTATATATACTGTATATCTATATATAGTAAAAACTAAAACGAGGCAGCACTCTGATGTAAGAATTGAAGGACACTTTGCATTTCTGGAAATAAAGCGTCCTTCAATTTTTACATCAGAGTGCTGCCTCGTTTTAGTTTTTACTAGATTGGAGTATTATCATTTGCCTGGAGGAATTAGGAATTGCACCCATTGCCACATTCGTGACTTGTGCTGCTGTTCTTTTGTGTTTATATATATATATATATATATATATATATATATATATACACTCACCGGCCACTTTATTAGGTACACCATGCTAGTAACGGGTTGGACCCCCTTTTGCCTTCAGAACTGCCTCAATTCTTCGTGGCATAGATTCAACAAGGTGCTGGAAGCATTCCTCAGAGATTTTGGTCCATATTGACATGATGGCATCACACAGTTGCCGCAGATTTGTCGGCTGCACATCCATGATGCGAATCTCCCGTTCCACCACATCCCAAAGATGCTCTATTGGATTGAGATCTGGTGACTGTGGAGGCCATTTGAGTACAGTGAACTCATTGTCATGTTCAAGAAACCAGTCTGAGATGATTCCAGCTTTATGACATGGCGCATTATCCTGCTGAAAGTAGCCATCAGATGTTGGGTACATTGTGGTCATAAAGGGATGGACATGGTCAGCAACAATACTCAGGTAGGCTGTGGCGTTGCAACGATGCTCAATTGGTACCAAGGGGCCCAAAGAGTGCCAAGAAAATATTCCCCACACCATGGCACCACCACCACCAGCTTGAACCGTTGATACAAGGCAGGATGGATCCATGCTTTCATGTTGTTGACGCCAAATTCTGACCCTACCATCCGAATGTCGCAGCAGAAATCGAGACTCATCAGACCAGGCAACGTTTTTCCAATCTTCTACTGTCCAATTTCGATGAGCTTGTGCAAATTGTAGCCTCAGTTTCCTGTTCTTAGCTGAAAGGAGTGGCACCCGGTGTGGTCTTCTGCTGCTGTAGCCCATCTGCCTCAAAGTTCGACGTACTGTGCGTTCAGAGATGCTCTTCTGCTTACCTTGGTTGTAACGGGTGGCAATTTGAGTCACTGTTGCCTTTCTATCAGCTCGAACCAGTCTGCCCATTCTCCTCTGACCTCTGGCATCAACAAGGCATTTCCGCCCACAGAACTGCCGCTCACTGGATGTTTTTTCTTTTTCGGACCATTCTCTGTAAACCCTAGAGATGGTTGTGTGTGAAAATCCCAGTAGATCAGCAGTTTCTGAAATACTCAGACCAGCCCTTCTGGCACCAACAACCATGCCACGTTCAAAGGCACTCAAATCACCTTTCTTCCCCATACTGATGCTCGGTTTGAACTGCAGGAGATTGTCTTGACCATGTCTACATGCCTAAATGCACTGAGTTGCCGCCATGTGATTGGCTGATTAGAAATTAAGTGTTAACGAGCAGTTGGACAGGTGTACCTAATAAAGTGGCCGGTGAGTGTATATATATATATATATATATATATATAGTGGGGAAAAAAGTATTTAGTCAGCCACCAATTGTGCAAGTTCTCCAACTTAAAAAGATGAGAGACCTGTAATTGACATCATAGGTAGACCTCAACTATGAGAGACAAAATGAGAAAACAAATCCAGAAAATCACATTGTCTGATTTTTAAAGAATTTATTTACAAATTATGGTGGAAAATAAGTATTTGGTAACCTACAAACAAGCAAGATTTCTGGCTCTCACAGACCTGTGTCTTCTTTAAGAGGCTCCTCTGTCCTCCACTCATTACCTGTAGTAATGGCACCAGTTTGAACTTGTTATCAGTATAAAAGACACCTGTCCGCAACCTCAAACAGTAACACTCCAAGCTCCACTATGGTGAAGACCAAAGAGCTGTCGAAGGACACCAGAAACAAAATTGTAGACCTGCACCAGGCTGGGAAGACTGAATCTGCAATAGGCAAGCAGCTTGGTGTGAAGAAATCAACTGTGGGAGCAATAATTAGAAAATGGAAGACATACAAGACCACTGATAATCTCCCTCGATCAGGGGCTCCACGCAAGATCTCACCCCGTGGGGTCAAAATGATCACAAGAACTGTGAGCAAAAATCCCAGAACTACACGGGGGGACCTAGTGAATGACCTGCAGAAAGCTGGGACCAACATAACAAAGGCTACGTCAGTAACACACTATTCCGCCAGGGACTCAGATCCTGCAGTGCCAGACATGTCCCCGTGCTTAAGCCAGTACATATCCGGGCCCGTCTGAAGTTTGCTAGAGAGCATTTGGATGTTCCAGAAGAGTATTGGGAGAATGTCATATGGTCAGATGAAACCAAAGTAGAACTGTTTGGTAGAAACACAACTCGTCATGTTAGGAGAAGAGTGAGTTGCATCCAAAGAACACCATACCTACTGTGAAGCATGGGGGTGGCAACATCATGCTTTGGGGCTGTTTCTCTGCAAAGGGACCAGGAAGACTGATCTGTGTAATGAAAGAATGAATGGGGCCATGTATTGTGAGATTTTGAATGCAAACCTCCTTCCATCAGCAAGGACATTAAAGATGAAACGTGGCTGGGTCTTTCAGCATGACAGTGATCCCAAGCACACCGCCAGGGCAATGAAGGAGTGGCTTCGTAAGAAGCATTTCAAGGTCCTGGAGTGGCCTAGCCAGTCTCCAGATCTCAAACCCATAGAAAACCTTTGGAGGGAGATGAAAGTCCGTATTGCCCAGCGACAGCCCAAAACATCACTGCTCTAGGGGAGATCTGCATGGAGGAATGGGCCAACATACCAGCAACAGTGTGTGCCAACCTTGTGAAGACTTAAAGAAAACGTTTGACCTCTGTCATTGCCAACAAAGGATATATAACAAAGTATTGGGATGAGCTTTTGTTATTGACCAGATACTTATTTTCCACCATAATTTGCAAATAAATTCTTTAAAAATAAGACAATGTGATTTTCTGGATTTGTTTTCTCATTTTGTCTCTCATAGTTAAGGTCTACCTATGATGTCAATTACAGGCCTCTCCTATCTTTTTAAGTGGGAGAACTTGCACAGTTGGTGGCTAACTAAATACTTCCCCCCCCCCACTGTATATATATATATATATATATATATATATATATATATATATATATGCCTTTGAATATTTGCCCCTGTATATAAAATGGCCCAAATGATATAAATTGGCCGAAAATGATGCCCCCTAGATATAATATGTATAATATGTGATATAATATGTATTAACTGACCCCCAGTGTCCGAGTGCCCCCCCTACATCGCCCTGCAGGCGCATAGCAGTGCGCCTGAAGGAGGAAGATGCCGCCCTGATAACTGGACAGTAATGTCCAGTCTCGGGCACATCAAAGGACAGAGGATTGATAAGATCCTCTGCCCTTTGGTAAACACCTCCAGCAGCGTCGGAGATGTTTAACATAACAGGGACAGGGATGTGGCAATTCACAGGGACGTGGCAATTAACAGGTGGGAGGATCAAAGAGATCCTCCGCCTGGGAACAAATGCCAGTGTGCATGGGCAGGCACGGTGACGTCATATCACCACGCCGACCCACATGCACTTGCCAGCAGCGCGGGTTGCTCGGGAGCGAGCGTGGCCAGGCTTAAATAGCCTGGCCACACTGCGCTCAGTGGAATTGAGCCGGGCGGCTCCCTACATGGAAAATCATCCCCAGGACAACGAGCGAGATGCCCCCAGGATGGCTGAGTATTAACCCCTTCCCCTGAACCACCAATGCCCTCTGAACCACCAATGCATTAACCTTTTCATTCCATAAGAGCCCTTAAAATATTTATAATCCCTATACCACCAACGATCATTAATGCATTATATTCAATTAACCCCTGCCCTTTATCCCCACTATCACTAATCCATATCTACCCCTGCATTATCCCCTGTTAACCCTTTCATACCCTGCCATTTTCCACTATCCCTGCAATTAACCCTTTGTCTGCCAGTGTACCCCTAGGGACAGCTAGAATTAGGCTGGGGAGGATGCTGCCGTTGATTATTTAAGTATTTCTGTGGGACTGTATGCGTAGTTAGTTTGTGGGTGGAATTTGTATGTGGGACTGTGTAGTGTAGTTAGGTTTTATACTGAGGTTTTGTATTGTATTGTTGTGCGGATATATATATATATATATATATATATATATATATTTATATATGTTTATATAAATATATATAGATATAGTCTAAATAATTAGACTGTAGACTTTTAGTATTGTGTAATAAATCTTTTTATTAACATAGTGCTGTTTACATGGTCTTTAGTCGCCGCCACAATACAGTATAGTCAAGTACACATAGTGCAGGGAATAGAGTGTAATAAAGGAATAAATAGTTGGAACTAGCAATAGCCGGCATGCACCTATTTACAAAACACAAAACCATCACACAAAATATTAATAATTAATACACCCTTTAACATTGGCACTCCACTGATTTTTTGAAGTCCAGTGCTCTGTGATTTGGAGATGACCCAGTACAATAATTTAAGACAAGATTTACAGCACTCAGATCTTGAAATGCAAATTAATTAGACTTTTATTACATCCAATTGTTTTCACTACAGGTGGTCAAGATTTCAGTCCATCCCGGACACCTTGTTCAGGGCCGATAGTTTGGCAGTGTCATGGAGCTGGATTTATATATAGTCAGGGTGCAAGGAGAAGAAACTAACTGTCAGCTATGGATCAGTAAAATAGGGCAGTGAAGATAAGTGATATCCAGCACTAGTCTGAGAAGTTAAAAACAAATAAATTCACTACCTTATGTTAGAACTAAGGAGCCAAACATCCCAGGAGCTGCTAATGGGTTTGAACCAGGAAAATGCTATGTTATGATCCTGGGAAATTTTTGTTCTTTCATGGGCAGACATACCTCCAAACATTGCCTAGGCAATTTGTTTCATACCAGGTCACGCCTCTAACTCCTCCCAAAGCATAACTATACACACCCAGTCCCCTTATTTCCCTTTTGTGCCAGAACATAGTAGTAAAGCCCATACTGTGGCCCCTTCACAGTAGTAATGGCCATATGTGCCCCTCATAGTAGTTATGCCCACATTGCGGCCCTTCACAGTAGTAATGCTCACATGTGCCCCCTTCACAGTAGTTATAGTCAGATATGTGCCTCCTTCACAATTGCTATGCCCACTCAAGCAGCACCCTTAATTCATCAGACCAGTGCTGGATATAATGGTGCCACAAGTCCCCATAATAATAAACACCTATAATAGTAAATAAAGACAAGACCAAATATATAGTGGATAAATTGGGCTGTGATTTATTAAGGTTAACATATATTAATAAATACATTTTTAATATTAGAATGCATTAAATCTGAATAAGCTGAAAAATTGATATCACAGATAAAAAACAAGTCCATCCTGTCCAAGCTGGGCCACTAAAGTCCTCACTAATAAACATTGTGACTAGTGTTGAGAGAATTGAAGCATCTGAAGTGGGATTCGATCTGAAGTTAAGAAAAATGTGAAAAGTGAAAGTAAAAATAAGAAACAAAGTGAAAATAAGAAACCCACCCATAATGCCGTGCAGCCAGCCAATCCGCAGATAGCCAGCTCCTGTGAGATACAGCTCTATAAAAGCCTGATCACGCATGGTCTCCACCATTGTCTTGTAAGCTGACCTTAGGGAGAGACGTGACAAGCGCTTATGTGTAGTGTTGAGCGAACATGTTTGGCCGAATACGGTATTATGTTGGCTACTGGCATTACACTGATTGGATCGCCGGGAATGCGTCATCGAGTGCTATATAGCACCCGGTGACATGTGACCGGCTCATACCGAGCCAGGGAGAACTGCTGCAAGGAGGGACAGATAGTGTAGGGAAAGAAGAACGTTGGCAGGGATAGTATTTCTTTTGAAAAGACCCAAAAGCCCTTCTAAGTGCTATTATATCTTGCTGTATACTATATACCTGACATCCTTTGCTATTTTTTCTGCTGTTAATTAAGTCCACAGTACCTCTTTTGCGTTTGCTGTATAACATTTGCGCAAGGAGGTACATATAGTGTAGGGATAGGATTTGGCTAGGCAGGGCTAGTAGTTCTGTTCAAAAGACACAAAAGTCCATTGTTATATCTGGCTGCATTTTTTTTATTTATTTTGGGGCAAAAAGAACGCAGGTGTGCCTGATGCTAACACCACCTGCACTGCGTGTGCATTAGAACCTTTCTGTAGTCTATATACCTGACATCTGTTGCTATTTTTTCTACCGTTCATTAAGGCCGCAGTACCTCTTTTGCATCTGCTGTAAAACATTTGCACAAGGAGGCACATATAGTGTAGGGATAGGTTTTGGCTAGGCAGGGCTAGTAGTTCTGTTCAAAAGACACAAAAGTCCATTATTATATCTGGCTGCATTTTTTTTAAAAAATTTGGGGCAAAAAGAACGCAAGTGTGCCTGACGGTAACACCACATGCACAGCGTGTGCATTAGAACCTTTCTGTAGTCTATATACCTGACATCCGTTGCTATTTTTTCTACCGTTAATTAAGGCCGCAGTACCTCTTTTGCGTCTGTTGTATAACATTTGCGCAAGTAGGCACATAAAGTGTAGGGATAGGATTTGGCTAGGCAGGGCTAGTTGTTCTGTTCAAAAGACACAAAAGTCCATTGTTATATCTGGCTGCATTTTTTTTTTTAATTTGGGGCAAAAAGAACGCAAGTGTGCCTGACGCTAACACCACGTGCACAGCGTGTGCATTAGAACCTTTCTGTAGTCTATATACCTAACATCCGTTGCTATTTTTTCTGCCATTAATTAAGGCCACAGTTCCTCATTTGCGTCTGCTGTATAATATTTTTGCAAGGAGGGACATATAGTGTAGGAATAGGATTTGGCTAGGTAGGGCTAGTTGTTCTGTTCAAAAGACACAAAAGTCCATTGTCATATCTGGCTGCATTTTTTTTTATTTTGGGGCAAAAAGAACGCAAGTGTGCCTGACGCTAACACCACGTGCACAGCATGTGCTTTAGAAGCTTTCTGTAGTCTATATACCTGACATCCGTTGCTATTTTTTATACCGTTAATTAAGGCCACAGTACCTCTTTTGCGTCTGCTGTATAATATTTTTGCAAGGAGGGACATATAGTGTAGGGATAGGATTTGGCTAAGTAGGACTAGTTGTTCTGTTCAAAAGACACAAAAGTCCATTGTCATATCTGGCTGCATTTTTTTTTATTTTGGGGCAAAAAGAACGCAAGTGTGCCTGACGCTAACACCACGTGCACAGCATGTGCTTTAGAAGCTTTCTGTAGTCTATATACCTGACATCCATTGCTATTTTTTATACCGTTAATTAAGGCCACAGTACCTCTTTTGCGTCTGCTGTATAACATTTGCGCAAGGAGGCACATATAGTGTAGGGATAGGATTTGACTAAGTAGGACTAGTTGTTCTGTTCAAAAGACACAAAAGTCCATTGTTATATCTGGCTGGGAAGGTGGCAAGCCGAGCGAGGACAGCAGTACAGAGGGGGAGTGATTCGCAGCACCGCAACAGTCTGGAAGACGCAGTGGGGTGGCAAAAGGGAGAAGGCAGGCCACGCCAACCAGGCCGGCAACTGTTCCCCGGAGCAGCCCCTTGCGGCAATCCCCCTTGCCAAGGGTTAGGTGTTCTGCAGTCTGGCGTTTTTTTGAGGAAAGTGCTAACGATAAACGGATTGAGCAGGGGCGTAAACACCAGCACCCTGACCACCACCAGCATGATCCGCCACATGGCAGTAAAGCACCCTAAAAGGTGGGCCGAACGCCTGGGTCCACGATCTGTGTCTGCAGGTCACACCACTGCCTCCTCTTCCCCTCTGTTACCTGCGGTCCAAGACGCAGGCCCAGATGCCTCCCGCCCTGCACCTGGACCTTTGCTAGAACCATCAGCCAGCACGTCCACTTCAGTGTCCCAGCGCAGTGTTCAAATGTCCTTACCCCAGGCATTTGAACTCAAGCGCACATACCCTGCCACCCACCCACAGGCCAAGGCTCTAAATGCACAACTTTCCAAATTGCTGGCCCTGGAAATGTTGCCATTTAGGCTGGTGGACACCGAGGCTTTTCACAGCCTTATGGCGGCGGCTGTCCCTCGTTACGCAGTCCCCAGCTGCCACTATTTTTCCATGTGTGCCATCCCCGCCTTACAGCAGCATGTGTCCAGAAACATAACCCGTGCCCTGACCAACGCATTTACTGGCAAGGTCCACTTAACAACTGACACATGGACAAGTGCTTCTGGCCAGGGATGCTACATTTCCCTGGCGGCACACTGGGTGAATGTTGTGGAGGCTGGGAGCGAGTCGAACCCTGGGATGGCACAGGTGCTACCCACGCCAAGGATTACGGGCCCTACTTCCATCCCGATTTCCGCCACCACCTACAGTAGCGGCTGCAACCCCTCCTTCTCTTCCTCCACCTCCTCCTCCACTTCCCATGCAGAATTGCTATCTTGCAGCACCAGTCAAACTTCAGTCAGTAGCTGGAAGCAGTGTAGCACAGCAGTTGGGAAGCGGCAACAGGCCATGCTGAAGCTTATTTGCCTAGGTGACAAACAGCACACCGCCGCAGAGCTATGGCAGGGCATAAGGGACCAGGCTGAGCTGTGGCTCTCGCCAGTCAACCTACAGCCAGGCATGGTTGTATCTGATAACGTCCACAACTTCGTGGCGGCTTTGGAGCTGGCCAACCTCACACACATACCATGTCTGGCCCATGACTTCAACTTAGTGGTTCAGCGGTTTGTGAAAACCTACCCCAATTTGCTTCAACTACTGGTGAAGGTGCATCGCCTGTGTGCCCATTTCCGCTAGTCACCTATAGCTTCAGCCGGCCTGGCAATGCTGCAGCAGTGCTTGCGCTTGCCAGCTTACTGACTGCTGTGTGACCTGAACACGCGCTGGAACTCCACCTTCCACATGTTGGGCAGGCTTTGTGAACAGCAGAGGGCAGTAGTAGAATACCAGCTGCAACACGGTCGGTGCCTTTCCAGTCAGCTTCCGCTCTTCACAGGCGACGAGTGGGCATTGATGTCTGACCTCTGTGACGTTTTACGCAACTTTGCTGAATCTACACAGATGATGAGTGGCGATAATGCAATTATCAGCTTAACCATCCCACTTCTGTGTCTACTAAAAAGCTCTCTGCTCACAATAAAGGCCGACACTCTGCATGTGGAAGAGGTGAAAATGGGGGAAGACCCTGCACAGGGTGATAGCCAGACCACCATCGGTTCATCTTTTCAGCGCGAATTGGAGGAGGAGGAGGATCAGGAAACAGTTGCCACCGCTACACAGGGTAGCCATAGCACGTTTACACCATCTCTTCGGTGTGGAAGGGCGGAAGAGGACCAGGAGTATATTAAGGGTCATCATCCTGGTAGGGAGAGCGAAGCCTTGTCTGTTTGGACTCTGGCACACATGGCTGACTTCATGCTATGCTGCCTTTCCCGTGACCCTTGTGTTATACGCATATTAGCCAACACCAATTACTGGTTGTTCACCCTTCTCGACCCCCGCTACAAAGAGAACTTCTCATCTCTCATTCCTGTGGTTTAGAAGACAAGTAAAATGTTGCAATACCAAAAGGCCCTTGTTGAAAAATTGCTCCAAAAATTTCCATCTGACATCGCTGGTGGCAGAGTACGTAGTTCCTTGGCCACCGGAGGAGGGGAAACAAGGGGAACACACAGCAGTTCCAACAAAGGCAGGGCGACACTCTCCAATGCCTGGGACAGTTTCATGACACTCCGCCAGCACCCTCACCCTGATGAGCGGCCTAGTGTCACAAGGAGGGTAAAGTTTTGGAAGATGGTAAAGGAGTACCTAGCTGACCATGTCAACGTCCTCAGCGATCCCTCTGTGCTGTATAATTATTGGGTGTCTAAGCTGGACAGGTGGCACGAACTGACGCTCTACGCCTTGGAGGTGCTGGTCTGCCCTGCCACCAGCGTTTTGTCTGAGCGGGTATTTAGTGCCACTGGGGGTATAATTACTGCTAAGCGCATCCGCCTGTCAACTGAAAATGCTGACAGGTTGACACTTATCAAAATGAACAAGGCCTGGGTTGCCCCTGACTTCTCTACTCCACCAAAGGAAAGCAGCTTAACATGAAGGAACTTTAAATGTGGCTTTTAGGGTGTATTGAATACACTGTATTCCTATGTACCCCTTCCTCTTCTCGTCCTCTTCCTCCTCATCCTCCATCATATGAAACTGATTATTAGGCTGCCCTCGAAGTTCACCATCTGGACCTGCACCATAATTATTTAGACGGTCAGCTCACCAGCTGGCCCTGCACCATAATTTTTTAGATGGTCAGCTCACCAGCAGGCCCTCAACCATAATGTTTTGGATGGTCAGCTCACCAGCTGGCCCTCAACCATAATATTTTAGGCGGTCAGCTAAGCGGCATTTCACCCATAATGTTTTAGGCGGTCAGCTCAGCAGCATGTCACCCATAATTTTTTATACGGTCAGCTAAGCAGCATGTCACCCATAATGTTTAAGACGGTCAGCTCACCAGCAGGCCCAGAACCATAATATTTTAGACGGTCAGCTCACCAGCAGGCTCTCAACCATAATGTTTTAGACTGTCAGCTAAGTAGCATGTCACCCATAATGTTTTAGACGGTCAGCTCAGCAGCATGTCACCCATAATTTTTTATACGGTCAGCTAAGCAGCATGTCACCCATAATGTTTTAAACGGTCAGCTCAGCAGCATGTCACTCATAATTTTTTATACGGTCAGCTCGGTGTCCAAGATGCATCCAGACATCCTGCCCATGCTGTTCCCTAACCATTTTGGTGTTTCCACCATTTTCTCACGTTTCCCTATGAACCAGGCACCCTCCCCTTTGCAGAGCAGGGGTTGCCTGGTGTTCTCCCATTGACTTCCATTATACTCGGGTGCTCGGGCACTCGAGCACCACCTAGTGTTCAGCCAGAGCACCCGAGCATCGCTGTGCTCGATCATCACTACTCATGTGCTATTATTAATTAATAGAAGAATATTGGAGAGGGAGAGTTCAGTGAGATCATAGGGAGAGATTTTTGAGACTGTAGGGGGAACATAGAGAGACAGCAGGGAGACTACAGGTTGAGTGTAATCATCACATACACCTTGTTAATCTGTTATTTTATACATAGACTTATTGTGTGTCAGATTCAGTATGCATCTTGTTCAACTGCTGCAACATTCACAGTTAGGGCAGTGGCAAAAATGTTGCAGTATCCAGCAGAAGTAGTAGCAGCAGAAGTGGAGGGTGGTAGCAACTGCAACAACAGGCCAGAGCAGCCAGTATCATCCAGTGGTTGTGTCGTGGTCGATACCAAACTATATACTATAAACTGTATTTTTTTTTGTTTTACTACTTTAAAAAAAAATTTCTTTGCATCATTTTCTGACAGCCATAACTTTTTATTTCGGTCTACAGAGCTGCATGAGGGCTTTTTTTTTGCAGAATAAAATTTAGATTTTATTGGCACCATTTTTGTGGTATGTACTACTTATTTATCACTGTAATTCAATTTTCTTGGGGGGAAAAGGTGATTGCAAATGGCAAATTGTGTGTTTTTATTTTTTTATTACAGTCATCAGTGCATAGGAAATTTGTATTAATATTTTAATAGTTCAGGAATTTTCAGACCAGGCAAAAAAAAGAATTTCTCACTTTTACTGTGACACTTTTAACCTCCTTAGGGGGCCAAAACCTAGGACCTTTTGATCCCCTGTCCTATTCACCCTAATAGAGATCTATTAGGATGAATAACATTTTGATGTGCTTTTTTCTGAGCTGTGCCTCATGCACAGCGCAGCAGTGAAGTTACCATGGCAGAAATAGGAAGCTTCAAAAGCGTCCAGCCTGTGATGGTAACCAATTGAGCATCCAGGCTGCCATGGTAACGCGATTTCACTGCGGGTGCTCCAATCACAGATGCCGCAATTGGTGTTGATCACGGCATCTGAAGGGTTAAGTGATTGGGTTCAACGGGATCGCTATTCCCCATCATTGCGGCCTGGTGTCTGCTATATAATATAGCCAGCTCCCGCCTTGTATGGAGTGGGCTCACTGCAGCAGCCTGCTCCATACATTCCCTTAGAAATCATGATATACGTGTATACCTGGTTTATAGCAATTTGTGACAAATCGAATTTTTCAAAACCTCGCTCATGTCTAATTGCGACAATTGAAATACCAAAGAAAAAGGGAACAGGTCTGATCTTCACAGATTGCATGGATCATTTCAGATGTGCCGCCTTTTATTGAAGAAATCTGCCCGCTCTTCCAACCATCTCCAATCAGCTGCCGATGTCAAGGCTCAAACCTCTAATAGGAGAACCTTCAAGAACCTGCTCATACCAGTGCACAGCTGACCCCAACTTGACCTCCACCTCAGGTACTCAGGTAAGATCCATTGTACAATATACCTGTGCCAGACACAAAGAAAGGGGGGGGGGGAGAGCAGTAGGAAGAAACACCGAACCACAAACATACCAGAACTCCATACTTAAAAGGGTTGTCTCATGTCAGCAAGTCACAGTTATCATGTAGAGAAAGTTGATACAAGACACTTACTAATGTATTGTGATTATTCATATTGCCTCCTTTGCTGGCTGGATTAATTTTTCCATCACATTATACACTGCTTGTTTCCATGGTTATGACAACCCTACAACTCATCAGTGGTGGTCATGCTTGTACACTATAGGAAAAAGAATTGGCCTCTCTGGTGGCCAGGACTGTGATAGGGCACATAGACTAGTGCTTTTTCCTACAGTGCGCAAGCATGACGACTTCTGCTGGACTTCGGGGTGGTCGTAACCATGGAAACAAGCTTTGAATAATGTTATGAAAAAATGAATCCAGCCAGCAAAGGAAGCAATACGGACAATCACTATACATTAGTGTCTTGTAGTAACTTTCTCTACATGATAAATACCATTTGCTGAAGTGAGACATCCCCTTTAAAATTAACCTTACAGTGACTGTGACCCCATGTTTCCCCCTGGTGGTTAGGGACCCTTCAATCACCGAACATTTTACTGACCCCTAGCTGACACCTATTTCTCTTCCTTGCTCCCTGACTATATGTGAATCCTGATTTATATCTATATTGCAGTGAGAAGCTTAAAGGGAACCTGTCAGCTCCGAAACACCCCCTGAACTAGAGTAAGAGATGTATAGTGTAACTGATGCTGAATCCGATTATGTAAGTTTTATTTTCATACTCACTTCCATTCTGATGCTGTGCTCTTCTTTGAGTCCTCTCCATTATGTGAGTGAGCACCGGAGTCCACTGAGTGCATTTTACTGCAGGTTTGTCAGAGCACAGAGTCAGAATGCAAGTGAGTATGAAGATAAATATGACATAACCGGACTCAACGTCACTTACACTATACACCACTTACTCTAGTTTGGAGGGTGTTTAAGAGACGACAGATTCCCTTTAAAGAGGTTGGCAACTTTCTGGGTACTGTTTTCAATGTGTTTGTAAGATGATTATTTGGCACCTACTAATATAGCCTTTGTTGAACTTCTGCACCATTTTCTATATTTCATAAGATATGCCCCCTTGTATGCAAATCTTTTGTGCTGCCCATACAGAGATCTTAAAATGACTACTGATGGAGGGTCATCTGACCAGGTCCATGATTTCTCCATTCAAATACACTGCATCTGTACTTGTACTGTTGGGAGTTTAGTGGAGGTGCAGTGTGTTTGAGTAGAGTAGACATCACATATCTAACAGTAGATACAGCTGGGGGCAGTTAAAGGATGGCACTAAGCATGTGTGACCACCTCAGGGATGTTACTGAGGTGGACTGAGAAATTAGGAAAAGAACAAACAGCAGATGGCACCATGCAGATAGATTTTTACGAATAAGTCACTAACTATACTAAACTTTAGTTAGGTACAATTACAAAAGTATTGAGATCCAGGTGCTGGTTTGAAAAGTCTAGATTATTTTCATGGGGCAACAACTTTGAAAAATAAATAAGTTTGGATTTCATGTTTAATAGATCATTATAAAGGGGCTAACCCATGTAATGAAGTTACAAATATTGTGTTCTTTATCCCACCACATGCAGCTTGCCAAATACATGTTGTAATAGATTCCTCCTCCTTTCCTCTCTATTTGCCATTCTTCCTCTGAGTTGCCACAATACGCGGTCAATCTCTTCCCACCCTTTGTATGTTTATTCCTATTACATGATTGCATGCGCAGTCTATCTGTATTGTTTGCCTCTGTCACTCCCAGCGTCTCTGTAGTTTACAATGGAATGACCGGCTCAGACGGGAGCACGCACATACAGGCGGCAGGGGGATTATGTCCGCAGAGCGCTGATTCGGCTGTCACTCAATAGGAAGGTCAATGCCCCTTGACTGAACAGTTTTTTCAAGAGAAGAGAACAGCGTGCGCAAAACAGAAGGTGAGATAACCCCTTTAAGGAGTATTTATCATTTGATAAAACCTTTGACGTCATAGTGGAATGTTTGAGGCATTGGCATAACTACCATAGAGGCAGACCACGTGACTGCTATGGGGCCCAGGGCAAGAGGGGGCCCAGTCTTAGTTGGGATTATCTCATCTTCTACTGGAGGTGAAAACTTGGTCAGGACTCTATCCTCTAAAGAAACAAGTTTTAGCAAATGAAACAGTGGACAAATGGCCCAAGGGTCATTGAAAGGGGTTTAGGCAGAATCCCTTCTGTCCTGTGTGGGGGCCTGGTTTGATCCTTGCTATAGGGCCCTTACATCTCTATGTACGCCACTGGTCTGAGGTTTTGATCAGTGGGGGTGCAGGTTCCAAGACCCCAACCATTTGCATAAAAAAGGGGATAGAAGCAAAAAGCTGAATGCTTAGTTCTGATCAGCTCACTCTGGAGAGTGGAGTGAGCAATGAACGGGCTCAGGACCTGAGCAAAGCTGATGAGAAGTATAGGAGAACAGCAGAGCTCAGCCGAGTGCTTCTGCTCTTCATTAAGAAATGACAGCTGCCTTTTACATCTTTTTAAAGTATGGTCATCTTCAGCTGTTTTCTGTCGTTGAAGACAGTATTTGAGAAAATCTTAAACTAAAATGAAGAAAAACTTATCTGCAGCCAATATGTATTTTAAAGCCATGAGTTCTGTTTTTTCCACACAAGCATTTTTTTTTAATTGTATGGTTAAATCTTTCTGAAAATGAAGCAATATGTCACTATATAAAAGAAACAGCAGCATCTAAAGCTCTTTAGAAAATCTTTAGAACAATCAAAGAAAGTCTTATCTTGTGCAAACAGAGATAGCCACCAGTATCCCTTGGTTCTAATTGCCAAATATCATTACATTCCAATTTTACAGTTCACTTTGCTAGCTGTGCCAAACTCAATGTTAGTGCCAGAAAAATTGTGTGATCAATGGAACTACCTTGTCCTTTAATATAAACGCACACATAGCATACAGCCACACACCATGCTGCTCAACACTGCTTTCAGCCTTCTAATGGATAACAGTACATTTCAATTTTTATCCAAAATATAAAGCTAGATGTATGTATGTGTGTATGTCCGCTAAAGGAATCTGCACCGTTGCATTTACAATCACAAAATTTTGCACAGCCGCCTCCTGTGACTTGGGGAATGTCATAGACTATGTTTGGAGTGGAAATTTTCACCCCGCACTTTCCAATTATTTGCCAAAAAATATGTTTAGTAACCTAACCGCCAAACTACAGGAGCCAGTGTTGGCTGTTGTGGCAGTTAGCTTGGATATTCATCAGGTTGTATATAGCAACCAATCACAGTTCAGCTTGTATTTTGCTACAGGTCATTAATATGAGCGCTGATTGGTTGCTATAGGCAACAAAGGACATTCTTAGTATAAGACAACTTATGAGTGAGTTAATATGATTTAGATTGCGAGGCTTAGCCAAGGTTGTTGTAGAGGTTGATGTAACTCACATGATCATAAGTGTCTACTAATTCTTTGGGGTTTTAGATACTGTAAATTAAAGACAATAATGCCCCACTGTGGAGGTCTTTGTTAGGGGGGCGAGTGGAGTGTTGTGGAGGTCACTGTTAAAGGAGCGGGCTGCTGTGAAGGTCAAAGTTAAGGGCGTGGGCTGCTGTGGAGGTCACTGTTAAGGGGTGGGGGGCTGTAGAGGTCACTGTTATGGGGGATACTGTCGATATTTTTAAACGACACACACAAACATTAAATGAAATAGATGAAATATACCTGTGCGAAGCCAGGTCCTTCAGCTAGTTACATAAAAAAATTCCACACTGAAAAATATAAGGACCCCACAAATGCAATATTTTTCTATGAATCACATTTTCTCAGACTACAAGTCATAGCAGCAATGTTGTTAACATAGTAATAAACACATTAATAGAATGGAAGGATCACGGACTATAAGGAGGGTTCCATATGGGATTTTGGTCATCCCCATGGTAGATCCTTCCATTTTGTTTTTTTTAAGGCACGTTTTTTCCCACCAAAATGGTTGGGTCAGCAGTGGACAGATGTTCCAGCTTGGCGACAAGCATTTGATTGGTGGTCACTTGTTGCTGCCCTGGGTTATGTTCTGCCCAGGGGGGTTTCATACATGTTAAAATAGGGTACTGTGCCATTGCTGAGCAAATGTTCCTGGGTTGGTAACAGCTCTCTTTTTGGTTAAGGGGTTGTTGTTTTTGTCAGCAATGGTCATTTTATTGGTTAATTGGAATGAACAATAGTAAAGGGGGTTAAATGTATCAATTTTTTTATCTGTCTGGTAATAGTGCGGCCATTGGTTAAGGTATTTTGAACAGGAGGGTGGAGGGGAAAAAATTGTGGGGTTTTGCCTCGGGTCTTGTCTTACCTCTCCTGCAGTCTTCATGATGTCTTCAACGCCCTCCGACCCTACCCCCTTTTTTTATTTGTCTCAATTGTCACAGCTTTGTTTATTTAACCTGGGGTAATTATTTGAGTGATGGTATCTCAGCTTATGGATGAGCTCTTATTTGTATGAAATGTGTTGTTTAATATATTGAGTTGAGTTTGCGTAGTTATTTTTATTATGATGAAGTTTTTTCCAGGTTGAATTAATAAAGGCCATGGCCAGTTTATTTATCCACTAATTTTGTATTGTGTTTTTTGTATTTATTGTGATATGTATAAAGTATGACTTATAATCCCATGGAAAAGGACATAATGACAAAAATATACAGAATAATATGGTATAACAAAGAATGTTGCTGTGGTCTGAAACATAATTTTCTTTTTCATTTAACCCTTTAAGTCTGCTTATTTTAAAGCTTCCTGAGCATCCTTTAACCTTATATATTTTCAGACATTTTAAAAAAAACCTACATATTTATTAAATTTTAGTATTTTTATACCATAAGTCTCACTCTTTAGCAGGAAAAAAATCTTGCTTAAAAGTGCCTGCGTCTTATAGTTTGCAGTCAGGATAGCCCAGCAGTGCCAGACCTCTTTGACTCCTTCCTAAATGATCTGGCAGGATGCTCATACTTTGCTGGATCAATGAGAGCTGTGCATCTGCACACTTCTCTCTCTTCCTGCCCAACAGCAATCTGTGTGATTAGTGCAGGCAGGAGAGGCGGCTGAGGGATCATTCAGCTCATGGAGAGGACTGTAAGAAACACTGCTCTTCCCATGCCGAAGATCCCCAGGTAGCAGTCAAATACATGAAACCTCTGACAGTGCAGCTAAAGGATCTTTGATGATGTTACCAGTGGCAGGAGTTAGGAGTTAGCTAGTACGAAGAAGAGGACTACATAGTGGGTGCTGTATTGTACTGTACATGTAACTTGTGATGTTTACTGTGATGTTGATACTGTGTAATCAGGGATGTGCTGCTGATAATCAAGAGGAGAGAATGGGGGAGGAACAACTGCAATAGCAATCGTTTCTCTTTCATTCAGAGTTTGCATTGACCTGTGTAATCAGGCCAGTGCAAACGAGCGCCGATGGATAATTATCATGGAGGCAAATGACACCAACTCAAACCCGAACCTATAAAAATAACTAATAAATAAACACACAAGACTACTTGAGTGGAATAAAAATGGCCGAAGTGCTTTATTATGGGTAACCATAAAAACATAGCATTAAATAATTTAATAAATTAAATAAATAGTTAAAACCATGAAACCATTTCAATATCGTCCAATACTGAACCAACATTATAAACCAAGATCCACTCAGCATTAGCTGAGTGATACAGCCCCACTAATAAAGCACAGCGACAATGAAATATGAAAATTACAGGAGGGCGGGCGCCGCTCAAATCTTCTTCAACTGGCCCTGAAATCGTGGCGAACCTGGAAATATAAAGGGGAGAAGATTTCCGCCGCAAGTGTTAGAACAAATCAAAACGCTGGAAATCTCCCCCAGCAACGGGTAGCAACCAATCAGCAGCCACGCTTGACTTGCAGTATCTTCATCCAGGAGATGACCAGAACCAGCTAGAACCGGATTAGACTGCTTCATCCCTGAGGTAATTTCTCTGTAAAATAAAAAAGGCGGGAAAAACAAGACAGGGAAGAAAACAAACATGCCCTAATAAAACAAAATGGTGTCATTGTCCCCATGTGTCCCCCAAGCTAACCGCTCTGGGGGGCCCGAACATTCATCACAGCTCACACTGCACTTAGATCGGGCAGTGTAATACCACCCTTAGTGACACTGAACCGTCCACTAAGTTTTAATTAGTAGAAAATATTTTTTTTTTATTTTCTGTTGACTAAGGGTTCATTGGCACGACCGTAATTGTTTTGCGGTCCGCAAATTGCGGATCTGCAAAACACAGATACTGGCCGTGTGCTTTCCGCATTTAGTGGACCGCACATGGCCTGTGTTATATAGAGAATGCCTTTTCTTGTCCAAGGTTGCGGAAAAGAATAGGATGTGCTCTATATTTTTTGTGGGGCCGCAGAACGCAACAATGCTGTCTGCATCTTTTGTGGCCCCATGGAAATTAATGGGTCCGCACCCGTTCTGCAAAATTGCGGAATGGATGCAGACTCATTTATACCATCCTGTGAATGCACCCTAAGCCTGTTGTCCACTCACTTCAAAAAGTGTTCATGAAATATGAATATTTCTTTTGACAGTATTTTTGAAAACACATTAGTAGAAAGCAGTGTCGGACTGAGGTTCCTTGGGCCCACCAGAGGAAATTACTCTTGAGGCCCAACCTCTATATCAGGGATGGCCAACCTAAAGCTCTTGCAAACAGAAAATCTGGCCTTCTTACCTGTGGTGAACTATTACGTCTCAGCTTTCTTTTTTTAAACTGCTCTAAAAAAAATGGTTGGCTGATGTTGCCGAGGACAGTTTATAGGTTAAGATTATTCACATGGCTGTTTTACGTCTTTGTTTTGTAAAGAGTCATAATAGGACTGCACAGGAGATCCACGGAACTTCTCCTGTACACTGCACGAAACTGGATGCATATGGAGTTCTTTCTTTGTCAGAATTTATTTCACACAGACAGAAAAAAAATTGTAGTTTGCTATATTGGATGGTGTAATTACTTATATATTCTCTGCTAGAAGCATTTCTTCCAGGGAGAATAAATATCTCCGTACAAACGGAGTTCAATGGATCTAGACATAGGGCCAAGTGAGAGGAGATGTGTAAAATGTTCTATTTTTGGGATATGCTCCTACAATAAAACCATATTTTCTGATCCTAGATCTACACTTCTTATTTTGACTAGTATGTAATTGATTTTTTTTTCCTCTGGAGATGCAACATTAATTTACTGTAAAACACAGTGGTGCAGATTTATTACTTATTGACACTAGTTTTTATTATATTATAATGTTGAAAATTGTGGCATTCTTCCCATATTTATAATGCCCCTTCATTAATGGAGTTGGGTGTTGGGTGACGCATAGCCGATCTAGCAACGTTTTTCTGACAGCCTTAAAGGGGTTCTGTAGTTCTTTAAAACTGATATCCTCTGGATAGATCATCAGCATCTGATCGGCGGCAGTCCGACACCCGGAACCCCCGCTGATCAGCTACAGCGCCGCGGCCTTCTCTGTGTTTACCGCAGGCCCAGTGACGTCACAACTAGTTTCACTGGCCTGGGCAGGGATAAGCTCTGTTCACTTGAATGGAGCTTAGCCCCGCCCAGGCCAGTGATAATAGTCTTGACGTCACTGGGCCTGCGGTAAACACAGAGAAGGCCGCGGCGCTCCTGCAGCGCCGCTGCCTTCTCAAATAGCTGATCGGCGGGGTCCCCGGTGTTGGACCGTCGCAGATCAGATGCTGATGATCTATCCAGAGGATAGATCATCAGTTTTAAAGAGCTACAGAACCCCTTTAACACTGTGAATAGTCCTCTGGCTGACTGAAGATTGGTTAAAAAAATAGTTATTATGCTGTTTTTTTTAATATATTGCTAGAAATTATGAGGCTTATAAGTTCAAAAACTTATGTGAAAGGTAAAGACAGAAAGAGACTAGAGGGGCATATGCCCCAGGTGACAGTTGCCAGTGCAGAAACCACTTTTGATCATGGCATTTACATACAAGGCTAAAATTGCCAAACCTACCTTCAGATTCAGTGGGTTTGGTCAATCATCTAAAATGTATGTCAGACCTCCTGATTCTCCGCGACAGCTGATATAGGGGGAGATAATGATCAGGTAAGTTGGAATCAGGTTGGCTTGTTCAAGGCAAGGCACTGCCTTGGGTCTGCCAGAGAATCCAACGCTTAGCGATTTTTGCAGGCCCTATAGAATGCCATAGTAGATGCCTGTTCTTGAGACTGTAGGAGTTGAAGTTAGAAAGGTGGGACCTGCATCTATTGGATGTTTATTTTATATCTTATGAATAGGCCATAAAAGTCTAGATGGGTCAAGCCCTTTAAGGCAGCAAACTGAATTATTGGACTGGCTGAATGGAAGCATAGCTAAGACACTGGCTAAAGAGAAAACTGTAGCCAACTATAAGAAATGTAGATAAAAGTATAAAAGGTTAATTAAGGTACCTTTAGATTTGATTTCCCATCTTGGCTTTATATCTATATGCTCAAGCCACTGTCTCTTTTCATTTAGAACTGTATACTAGATAAAGTATGTTATTCTGTTCTTGAAAATCCTTCAATATACGTTTACATATACTAAAGGTAGAGAAGGAAATGTTTGCTATCATAAAGTGCGTTAAGTTGTTCCTTGGAATAGTTGAATACATGAAGATTGTTTGGAAACTCTTTAAGTGCACTCTGTATGCAGCATACTGCATATACTGTATTTTTTACACTGTATTTTCTCTTTGGCAAACTCCACAAGGTCATTTTGTCATTTTCAGGGAATAAAGTGACTTTTAGAAATGGCTTTTAGTAAGTATTCATTTACAAGAGTACTACGGATTAATTTAAAATTCTGTTTTCGGTGAGGCAAAATGTTTCATAATCCATTCTGATTAACTTGGTTTTATGTATTGTCCAAGAAATAGTCATCAATAGTCAGCAATTACAAATCAAAGTCACGCTCCTCTGCTCACAGCCATGTATTGCTACTTGCTATGTCAGTAATCTACATTAGCAGTAATAGGAGAAACAGGAAGAAAAATGTTTCATGGGTCGGAGCCAAGTCCTTATTTTAACTGAATATCCACCCAAACGTGAAAAATGACCATATACTATGAAACCACAGTCCATCTGTGCAGCTAATTATCTGGAATGAACTGTTCATTACTGATAATTACCTGATCGAGAGCAGAGGTGAGAACTATATTTACATGCATCAATCACCTCGCTGCATGGGGACAAGCCATTGTACTGTGTTCACTTGTCCCCATATAGATTCATTGTTTCTGGGCAGCAGATTGCTGTTTGCACAGAATGATTTGCTGCCCGGAAATGATGATTCTTGTGACCATATCAGCAATATTTCTGCAGTACCCCAGACCTACTATTGTACATAGATATTGTTGTATTTTTCATACAACAATTGTTTGGCAAGGAACAGTAGTAACCACCCTGTTCCTCCTCTATTGGTAGGATTGAGCTGGTCCTGCTTCCTGCCAGGAGGAGGAATTGCAGAGCAACCACAGTGTGGAGAGGAAGCAAATGTCTGAGCTCCTATTCATAAAGTGGATTTTCCAGACAGATCAAAGATATACTGCTTCAAGTAAATCAGCTTTAGACACTGCTGTGAGGTGAGGGACTACTGCTAAGACACCCATCACCTAGACTACTAGACCAGTACAATACTAGTGCTAAACTGCAGCCGACCAAACTGCCTCCATCATCCTTACCAGAGCCAGGAGATTGCACTGAAAATCTGCTGCTATTGAATGTACCTGAAGTTCTGGCTTCATTCTTCAGTACTATATTTTCACTGCACTTATCTCCAGTAAGCAATGACCTGAGGGAGTACACTGTGACACAACACTTCGTCAGTGCCACTACCACTCCCATCCTCTGCACCATCTGCTATGGGGCTCACTGCACTTTCGCCCTATAAACAAGTGTTTTAAGGGTAAGTTATGTTAAAAAGGTGAATAAATATCAAATCGCCTGTCAATAATGGTGATTATTATTTCAGTACTAATGGAAGTTTTGTTCACATTTCTATTACAGTTGTGCAGCACAATAATATAACAGCAATCCTATCAATTTTTGCAGATGACACTAAACTGTGTAAAGTAATTAACACAGAAGAGGACAGTACACTGCTACAGATGGATCTGGATAGACTGGAGGCTTGGGCAGAGAAGTGGCAGATGAGGTTTAACACTGACAAATGTAAGGTTATGCATATGGGAAGGAATAATGCAAGTCACCAGTACATACTAAATGGTAAAACATTGGGTAACTCTGACATGGAAAAGGACCTAGGAATTTTAGTGAACAGCAAACTAAGCTGCAGAAACCAGTGTCAGACAGCTGCTGCCAAGGCCAATAAGATAATGGGTTGCATCAAAAGGGGCATAGATGCCCGTGATGAGAACATACTGTAGTCCTGCCACTTTACAAATCACTAGTCAGACCGCACATGGAGTACTGTGTACAGTTCTGGGCTCCTGTGAACAAGGCAGACATAGCAGAGCTGGAGAGGGTTCAGAGGAGGGCAACTAAAGTCATAGCTGGAATGGGTGGACTACAGTACCCAGAAAGATTATCAAAATTAGGGTTATTCACTTTAGAAAAAAAGACGACTGAGGGGAGATCTAATAACTATGTATAAATATATCAGGGGTCAGTACAGAGATCTCTCCCATGATCTCTTTATCCCAAGGACAGTGACCATGACGAGGGGAAATCCTCTGCGCCTGGAGGAAAGAAGGTTTGTTCACAAAAATAGGAGAGGATTCTTTACGGTAAGAGCAGTGAGGCTATGGAACTCTCTGCCTGAGGAGGTGGTGATGGTAAGTTAACTAAAAGAGTTCAAGAGGGGCCTGGATGTATTTCTGGAGGGTAATAATATTACATAGTTACTAGATATGGGTTGTTGTTGATCCAGGGAGTAATTCTGATTGCCTGATTGGAGTCGGGAAGGAATTTTTTCCCCTAAAGTGAGGAAAATTGTCTCCTACCGCACAGGGTTTTTTTTGCCTTCCTCTGGATCAACTTGTAGGAAAACAGATCGAACTGGATGGACAGATGTCTTTTTTTCGGCCTTATAAACTATGTTACTATGTTACTATGTAATCCGGCCAGCACCTGATCCTATCAGCTCACGTTGCAGCGGGAAGGAGCACACCCCACTTGTATGAAAGAGAATCCCAGCAACTTTCGTACTTTCTTCAATGCTTTGATTTTATTTCATCAAAAGGTTTTATACAGAGTCCACTTGGACGCGTTTCGGCTAATGCCTTTTTCAACAGGTAAATGTGTTAACATACAGGTAGACATTTATAGCACAGTGCTAGTCACATGTTAATGACGTCAAACGCCCAAAGGGGGCGGTAAATAACAAGCAAACACAGGTTATTAACAGGTTACCCACGAGTACATAATCTACACACAGGAAAATAACCTGAAAGAGTAACCCCAGTGTCCATCATCGTAGGGAAGTCTGTGGAAGACGAGTATAACAGAAATAAACAAGATATCAAATTGCTGAAAGTCATAGGGATTGCGGGATTACAAATGAACTTCCTCATAGTCTCTATTTAACCCTTTAGGCTACATTCACACGACTGTATGTGTTTTGCGGTCCGCAAATTGCGGATCCGCAAAACACGGATACCGGCTGTGTGAATGTAGCCGGCCCTATGATAGAACTGCCTATTCTTGTCCGCGATTGTGGACAAGAATAGGACATGCTCTATCTTTTTTGCGGGGCCGCGGATCGGACCTACGGATGCGGACAGCACATTGTGTGCCGTCCACATCTTTTGCGGCTCCATTTGAAATGAATGGGTCCGCACCCGTTCCGCAAAATTGCGGAACGGATGCGGACCCAAAACTACGGTCGTGTGAATGCACCCTTAGGATGTAGGGTATCCAATTGGTGAATCCAATAGGCTTCCCTACACAAACACTCTATAGCACAATTGAAATTCCAGGTGTTGGAACAAATAAAA
>ONZH01022470.1:0-69047 GCA_900303285.1 Rhinella marina
CATCCTCAGAGGTCTCACAGATATAGATGACCGGCCCTCTGGCAGGGGCTGGATACAGGAGATACATAGGGCTTGCTGCCTCTTTTGATGTCTCTCAGGAGATGACTTCTGAACAGAAAAGCCTATTGCCTTCTAGAAGACAGGTCTCACAGCAGTCCTGCAGGCTGATCACAGGACAGACACAGCCTGGGTCTGTGTTCCTTTGTCTTTTCCCCCCTCTGCTTGAGTGGCATAAACAACAGAGATAACAATTAGTGTCAGGAAAACCTGCAGACGTCACCAAAGGGAAGACTCCAGACAGAACTGTACCTCAGAATGCTAGAGCTCGGCTGCCAGGCAACCAGGCACCATGGCACACCAGGAAACCAGGCACCATGGCACACCAGGCAACCAACACCATGGCACACCAGGCAACCAGGCACCATGGCACACCAGGAAACCAGGCACCATGGCACACCAGGCAACCAGGCACCATGGCTCCACCAGGCAACCAGACACCATGGCACACCAGACACCATGGCACACCATGGCACACCAGGCACCATGGCACACCAGGCAACCAGACACCATGGCACACCAGGCACCATGGCACACCAGGCATCATGGCACACCCGGCACCTCTGCACTGAGAGGTTTAAATACCTGAGTTTGGAGCCAGAACAGGAAGGAGGGGAGGGCTCTGCTGACATCAGATGCTGGTATTGCACTTGTGTTCGGAAGTGACGTCATCAGCTCCACCCTGCCACATCACGTGACACGCTCCACTACCGCGCGTCTGCCTCCCACTGGCCGTCTCACAAAATCCTGATACACAGGAATAAAAAAAATGGTATGGTTGGAAAGGGAGTGGTTTTATACTAACTAATTAATTATTCTAATTGTATATTTATCTAGGTGGGCGGTCCTAGTGGGGAAACAAAGAGACGTATTAACCCCTCATGTGCTGCCAAGGATGAAAAGGGAAATACACACTACATGCACTGTATACTCATACATACAGTATATACAGTACAGACCAAAAGTTTGGACACACCTTCTCATTCAAAGAGTTTTCTGTATTTTCCTGACTATGATAATTGTAGATTCACACTGAAGGCATCAAAACTATGAATTAACACATGTGGAATTATATACTTAACAAAAAAGTGTGAAACAACTGAAAATATGTCTTATATTCTTGGTTCTTCACAGTAGCCACCTTTTGCTTTGATTACTGCTTTGCACACTCTTGGCATTCTCTTGATGAGCTTCAAGAGGTAGTCACCTGAAATGGTTTTCACTTCACAGGTGTGCCCTGTCAGGGTTAATAAGTGGGATTTCTTGCCTTATAAATGGGGTTGGGACCATGAGTTGTGTTGGGCAGAAGTCAGGTGGATACACAGCTGATAGTCCTACTGAATAGACTGTTAGAATTTGTATTATGGCAAGAAAAAAGCAGCTAAGTAAAGAAAACGAGCGGCCATCATTACTTTAAGAAATGAAGGTCAGTCAGTCCGAAAAATTGGGGAAAACTTTGAAAGTGTCCCCAAGTGCAGTCGCAAAAACCATCAAGCGCTACAAAGAAACTGGCTGACATGAGGAGCGCCCAGGAAAGGAAGACCAAGAGTCACCTCTGCTGCGGAGGATAAGTTCATCCGAGTCACCAGCCTCAGAAATGGCAGGTTAACAGCAGCTCAGATTAGAGACCAGGTCAATGCCACACAGAGTTCTAGCAGCAGACACATCTCTACAACAACTGGTAAGAGGAGACTGTGTGCAGCAGGCCTTCATGGTGGAAACCACTGCTAAGGACAGGCAACAAGCAGAAGAGAACAACAAGGAATGGACATTAGACCAGTGGAAATCTGTGCTTTGGTCTGATGAGTCCAAATTTGAGATCTTTGGTTCCAACCACCGTGTCTTTGTGCGACGCAGAAAAGGTGAACGGATGGACTCTACATGCCTGGTTCCCACCGTGAAGCATGGAGGAGAAGGTGTGATGGTGTGGGGGGGCTTTGCTGGTGACACTGTTGGGGATTTATACTGAACCAGCATGGCTACCACAGCATCTTGTAGCGGCATGCTATTCCATCCGGTTTGGACCATCATTTATTTATCAACAGGACAATGACCCAAAACAAATCTCCAGGCTGTGTAAGGGCTATTTGACCAAGAAGGAGAGTGATGGGGTGCTACGCCAGATGACCTGGCCTCCACAGTCACCAGACCTGAACCCAATCCAGATGGTTTGGGGTGAGCTGGACCGCAGAGTGAAGGCAAAAGGGCCAACAAGTGCTAAGCATCTGTTGGAATACCATTTCAGGTGACTACCTCTTGAAGCTCATCAAGAGAATGCCAAGAGTGTGCAAAGCAGTAATCAAAGCAAAATGTGGCTACTTTGAAGAACCTAGAATATAAGACATATTTTCAGTTGTTTCACACTTTTTTGTTAAGTATATAATTCCACGTCTGTTAATTCATAGTTTTGATGCCTTCAGTGTGAATCTACAATTATCATAGTCATGAAAATACAGAAAACTCTTTGAATGAGAAGGTGTGTCCAAACTTTTGGTCTGTACTGTACATACAGTATACACACACTACATACACTGTATACACATACTACACACATACAATATACACACACTACATACACTGTATACACCTACTACATACATACAGTATATACACACTACATACACTGTATACACATACTACATACATACAGTATATACACACTACATACACTGTACACATATACTACATACATACAGTATATACACACTACATACACTGTATACATATACTACATACATACAGTATATACACACACTACATACAGTACATACACACTACATGCACTGTATACACATATTATATACATACAGTACATACACACTACATACACTGTACCTGCTCCAGCCCCTGCAGAAAGTTCTCCTTCATCTCTTCTCGCACATTTATATGGTTCCTGTCATCACGTGTTTGTCATCTCCTCTACATAGAGAAAACAAGGGAAGTAGAGGCGGCTCCGCAGGTCTGTGTCCAGGTCTGACCCTCAGCATTCACTGATTCCGCAGAAACATCAAGTGATAGAAGTGACCGCTGGGGTCATTGTGTTCAGATATGGTGGGTCTCCAGGAACAAGACCTAAGTAGGAAGTAATGCCCCAACTGAGGTCCTAGTGGTATGTCACTATTATGTGTGTGGGAGAATATAAGACATGACAATTATAAAATATATATAACCTCTGGAACATCCTAGAGCTTCTGCTACATGGGACAGCCTGGAGCTGAATCTACACAACAGTACAGCTAAGTCTACCTTCTGTGACCTCTCAGTGACAGGTGTAGATGTTCTCCGCACTGATCAATAAGAAACTGTGATCTGACTGTTCTCAAGGGTCTCAGCCTTGCGGAGATGCTGTGGTATGACCTGAAAAAAGTCCTCACCTTAGCCATATGGAGATGCTATGACATGTCCTGAAGAGTCCTGCCCTGAACCCTATGGAGATGCTATGACATGTCCTGAAGAGTCCTGTCCTTTAACCTATGGAGATGCCGTGACATGACCTGAAGAGTCCTAACCTTAACCCCATGGAGAGGTGCAGTGGCCGGGTATGGGGTGGCCTCAACCTACACTAGGTCCCCCAGACATCGTCGATGTGTCACCATGTGTTGCTGCTCTCCGGAAGGGATGGTTAGGCATGGTGCACCCAAATGGGAAATAAGTCCAGCCAGGGTGCACAGTTAACCAGGGGGCTTCTTTACTGGAGGAATTCAGGTACAAAACAATACAGGCGAGGTGTAGAGCTGGCTTCTCCAGTCTCCTCCCTGAGATGAGGCATATGGCTGGCTTCTCCAGTCTCCTCCCTGAGATGAGGCATAGGGCTGGCTTCTCCAGTCTCCTCCCTGAGATGAGGCATAGGGCTGGCTTCTCCAGTCTCCTCCCTGAGACGAGGCATAGGGCTGGCTTCTCCAGTTTCCTCCTGAGACGAGGCAATAGGGCTGGCTTCTCCAGTCTCCTCCCTGAGATGAGGCATAGGGCTGGCTTCTCCAGTTTCCTCCCTGAGACGATGCATAGGGCTGGCTTCTCCAGTCTCCTCCCTGAGATGAGGCATAGGGCTGGCTTCTCCAGTTTCCTCCCTGAGACGAGGCATAGGGCTGGCTTCTCCAGTCTCCTCCCTGAGACGATGCATAGGGCTGGCTTCTCCAGTCTCCACCCTGGCAGAAGAATGGTTTGATGCTGAGGAAAGGCCTGAGCTAGCTGTTCCTCTCTCTCAAAAGGCTGGTACCCTGGCCAAAGGCTTGAGGCCCACGGTCTGTAGCTCAGTGGTCTGGGTGACTCCTTGATCACAGGGATGGTGACCCATGGTCTGTGGCACAGCCTCCCCATCTCAGCGTCTTCTTCTGGTCACTCATGCAGACTGGCCGAGTCTCCCCTCCAAGCACCGGTCCCTAACTGCAGCACACTAGGGGTTCTGACTGCTCTCCTTATATAATATTTCTAGCTGGACTGGAACCTTCTAGTAGGAGGGGTGGAGTGGAGAAGCTCAGCACAAACAGATACAATGTTACCACTCCCGTCTGGTATAGACTTTAGAGAATACCTCCCAACTTTTAAAAAGAAAGAAGATGGACACTATATGCTAAGCAAATTTTAAACGTAACTAAACATCACAGTAGTTATGCCAGATATGTGCCCCTCACAGTAGTTATGCCTAGATATGTGCCCCTCACAGTAGTTATGCCCAGATATGTGCCCCCTTACAGAAGTTATGCCCAGATATGTGCCTCTCGCAGAAGTTATGACCAGATATGTGCCTTCTCACAGTAGTTATGGCCAGATATTTGCCCACTCACAGTAGTTATGTCCAGATATGTGCCCCTCTCAGTAGTTATATCCAGATATGTGCCCCTCTCAATAGTTATATCCAGATATGTGCCCCTCACAGTAGTTATGTCCAGATATGTGCCCCCTCACAGTAGTTATGTCCAGATATGAGCCTTCTCACAGTAGTTATGTCCAGATATGTGCCCCTCACATTAGTTATATCCAGATATATGCCCCTCACAGTAGTTATGGACAGATATGTGCCCCTCCGAGTAATTATACCCAGATATGTGCACCCTCACAGTAGTTATGCCCAGATATGTGCCCCTCACAGTAGTTATGTCCAGATATGTGGCCCCTCACAATAGTGATGCCCAGATGTGTCCCCTCACAGTAATACCCCCAGATATGTGCCCCCTCACAGTAATTTGCCCATCTGTGCCACCTCACAGTAACATGCCCAGTATTGTGCCCCTTCACAGGCAGTAAAAAAAAATAATAAACTCCACTTACTCATCTCGTTCCCCAGCAGCAGCAGGATACACGGAGCTGCCGGCCCGGCCCTTTGGCCAGACCAGTAGTGGGGAGGGAAGACGGGGAGGAATGATGGAGCAGTAAGCCGACAGACAGCTCTCTGCTTCATCATTACAGGCAGCTGTCCCTGTGTCCTATGGAAGAGAGCTGCCAGAGAGCGGGAAACATCTTCCTAGTACCAGGACCGCGGGACAGCCACCAAAATCCGGTACTGTCCCGCCATATCCAGGACGGTTGGAAGGTATGTTAGAGCAGTTTTTCCAGACAAAAACATGTTTCCAAACATAACAACAGAGTTAAAAACAGACATTCACAAGGTCAGACTGTCTGCTTTTGGTGGTAAACAACGTCTGACTTTTTCCCTCCAAAATAGGCTCTTCTTTAAACCCTATGGCAGCTGTGGAAAATGACCAGCGTCTTAGTGTTGCACCACAAGGTTGATGACGTGCGCCATGCAGGGAGCATGTGTTATTTTCCCCAGGATCAGAGTGGCCATTGTTGCTGACCACCTTGCCGGGCTGGAGTTGGTGGGGTGACAGCCAGTGTATTGTTTGCTACTTGATGTACTTCAGTAACTGCAACTCTCGCCCACACCGATCAGCTCCAACAACACATGGCAACCCTTGACACGTGACAGGAAGGAGGGGTAGTGTGAGCGATGCTGTGCCCTGCTGCTGTTGGGAACGGGAGCGCATCCATGGAGGAGGCAGATACATGTCTGGTGTGGGAACCAGGCTGACACAATCTTTTTGGAGGGTGCAAAAAAACCTGACCTTGTTGCCAGGGTCCTGCCTCTCCACTGCTGCAAAAACATTGACCTAGTGTGCCCTGAAATACAAGAAAAACAAGGATGACAATGTGAAAGACACTGTACTGCATGTGGATGCGGCCTGGCTGCCACAAGGGAGACCGGGAGAAGGAGGGACCTCCTGTTGAGGTATCTGGCTTCCACCTTGGTTTGCCCACGAGATGGAGTGGGGCCTACGTCTTATTTTGTTCTTGCAGAGCTTGCACAGGGCAATGCTTTTGTCTTCCGGCAGTGTGGAGAAAAACTGCCAAATGGGAGATACTCATGAAGAGCTAGAGGCAGCCAAGCTTGGATTAGGTCTGGCATGTTTTAGGCCTAACCCACCTACAGTGTCAGCAGCATCAACAGATACAGAGGCAGATGTGGCCCTGTCTGTTCTCCTCTGATGTTACCACTTCCTTTTCAGCACTCTGATCCGGCTCCTACGTCCTGTCCAACACACAATCGTCATCGTGGTCCTCACCCATCCCTGACAGTTTTATCAGACTGTGATATATTATGGTGGGTTCCTTGGCCCCCCGCCCCATTTCCTGCTCTGCGTTTGCCCCGACTGCCACTTTCGCTGCCCCCACCAATGTCGTAGCTTCAGTTGCCACTATTACTACCAACAACACAGCTATGTATGGGGTCCCCCGCTTCCTCCTGAACCTCTTCCTCAGAGCAGTCCAAAGGCTGACTGCTCATACACAAATCCTCAACAAGGAGACCCTCTTGACTAAGTACCATAGGGTGTAGTGCGGTTTTCTTGACACTTCTTAGGAAAAAGGAAAGAGCCCCACTAGGAAGGGACAGTGAAGACAGAGAGGACTCTCTGGGGCTGCAAGAAGGAGGAACAGGAGGAATGCTGTGCCCTCTGGCTCCACGGCACTGTGTAAGACTCCGAAGTGACCTATATGTTATCCTGCTGCGACTGAGAGGAGGAGTGAGCCATCCAATCCACAATCTCATCCTCTTTCTGAAGCCGGCACAGAGAACTGCGGTCTACTACTACTACTACTACTACTACTACTACTGCTAGTTATAGCTGGTGCTGCTACTAC
This sequence comes from Rhinella marina, assembly GCA_900303285.1. NCBI lineage: Eukaryota > Metazoa > Chordata > Amphibia > Anura > Bufonidae > Rhinella > Rhinella marina. The sequence goes on from ONZH01022470.1 coordinate 7,195, forward strand.
CCACATTCTGGCTGTTCGTATTTCTGACATTTTTGGCCCTAAATGTACACAGTCACACAAAGTATGGAACAGTTTACAAATCTGGTTTCTGTAATTTAAAGACAGGAAGGCGCAATACAATGCCCTTACCTATCCACAAACACACTGAAGACACTGCTAAGGACAATTTACCTTGGAAATACAGTAATGCAGTTTCGGTGAAAGTTAAAGAATTTGGCCTAATGTCTAATGTGCGTTCAAATATGCAGATTCGAAAACAGCTTTCTCTAGTTTAAAACAAAAGTTGTCAACCTAATGTAAGATTATTTCCCCCTCACACTAACATTTCAACTGTCTGGAGATGCACTGACACGGATTTTGTTGTAGTATTTTGCGTTATTACTCGAGATTTAAAACGCTACACTATTGTGAGACACACTAATATGCTATTTTCCCAAACAAAAAAAAGAAATACATTTGAACTGTGTGGAGATGCCCTGACCCGGATTTCAGCCTAGTTAGTATTTCACGTTATTCACTCAGAGGTATAAACACACAAGTAATGGACGGCTCACAGGGATATATATATATATATATATATATATATGGATAAAATGAATAATAAATCAAATACTCTCACCTGTCCGGTGCCTACAGAGCAGTTCAAAACCAGAAAAGTAATCTATATAGTAAGGCCATCAAGGCATAAATTGACTGTATCATAACGTATTGATTTAGATTTGTCTATATATCAGGAAAAGAAAGGTAAAAATATATAAACCCCCCCCCATTGCTAATATACACAATTCATGCCATCAAATGTGTCCTAATGCATATGCAAATAAAATAGTAGTATTAGTATTGGTAATCTCCAGGCCAACAATGAGCCCAGCAGCCGCTAGATATTTATTATAATAAAGATGGATCCAAACAATCCAAAAAATAACAATGATATTGTATGGATTGTATATATCCCGCTATCTTCAGTTACCAATTCCAATACTGTTATTGTGTTTTAATTACAGTTTAATATTATATTTCATTTGCATATGCATTAGGGCACATTTGATGCATGAATTGTCGGGGGGAGGAGATTATATGTAGAGATGAGTTTGGTTCCTGCAATCAAGGTGGCCACGACGGACACTTTGAGCGCAAATGGATGAGGTATGTTTTTTTTGTTTTGTTTTTTAGCGGCATTTCAGTAAAAATATATTAGTTACCACAAAGTGCATGGAAATTCGGCTTCCCGTTGAATTGAATTTTTCCTGAAATTCGGATCGAAGTCAGTGTGTTTGGCTTCGATTCGCTCAACGCTAATTTTATATCTTTACTTGTCTTTTCTTGATTTGTATATTGACAATTATGAATAGATACTTTATTACGGAGATATAAACCGCCATACTCTGTACTGTCAGACACACTTTGCCAAACTCAAAAAAAATAAAATTTGAATTGTCTGGAGTTGACCTTGTAAGGTACGCAGGTGGATGGCGACAAGCTCACTCTGACGACTGAGGAACACTGGAACGGCTTTACTGATGTTGATTTTGCAGTACAACATTTACACTATCTCTTTAAGAAACTGAGTTGATAGTAGGGACGGGGTCACTACAGATGTAACTTTAGACAGTCTTTCAGGGGCCGCGCTTACTGTTTCTGCTAGCGGGTGAGGAACCTTCCTGGTGCTCGATCTCTATCTCTCCAAGGCAGAGCCTTTCTGCTCAGCCACGTCTGCTCCACACTCTGCTCCTTTGCACTGGAACGTGTTTCACTCTTCTTTCAGTTTCACACAATGCTCTGGTAACTGACCCTCCTCTGGATCTCCTGCACTGCTTCACTTGGGGGGCCACATCACACCACCCCTGAGCTCTGGTAACAGACCCTGCTCTGGATCTCCTGCACTGCTTCACTTGGGAGGCCACATCACACCACCCCTGAGCTCTGGTAACAGACCCTTCTCTGGATCTCCTGCACTGCTTCACTTGGGGGGGCCACATCACACCACCCCTGAGCTCTGGTAACTGACCCTGCTCTGGATCTCCTGCACTGCTTCACTTGGGGGGGGCACATCACACCACCCCTGAGCTCTGGTAATGGACCCTGCTCTGGATCTCCTGCACTGCACTCCTCTCCTTCTCCAGGCCCTGGCTGAACTGCTCTTCCTGAGCAGCAGGCCTTGTCTTCCCCTGTTTATCTCTAGCTGGGAACTGGCTCCCTCTACTGGACTGGAATGATGACAGCATGTCCAAGCACTGTACCTGTATAATTGCAGCTGGAATGTACTGCTAGATGCAGTCAGCCTCAGCTCCTCATTTCTCAATCCAAGACCAACAGCTTTCCCTGCTTTTTTCCTATTCTACTCACACAATTCTTCTACTTTCTAAATCTAGACCTTTCCTTCACTTTCCCTGGCAGTAGAATACAAGCTTGATTGATTTCTGACTCTCCCTGGATGATTTCTGACTCTTCCTGATTGATTTCTGACTCTCCCTGATTGATTTCTGACTCTCCATGATTGATTTCTGACTCTCCCTGAATGATTTCTGACTCTCCCTGATTGATTTCTGACTCTAACTGATTGATCTCTGACTCTCCCTGATTGATTTCTGACTCTCCCTGATTGATCTCTGACTCTCCCTAATTGATTTCTGACTCTCCCTGATTGATTTCTGACTCTCCCTGATTGATTTCTGACTCTAACTGATTGATCTCTGACTCTCCCTGATTGATTTCTGACTCTCCCTGAATGATTTCTGACTCTAACTGATTGATCTCTGACCCTCCTTGATTGATCTGACTCTCCCTGATTGATTTCTGACTCCACCTGATTGATTTCTGACTCTCCCTGATTGAATTCTGACTCACAAAATTCTTCTACTTTCTAAATCTAGACCTTTCCTTCACTTTCCCTGGCAGTAGAATACAAGCTTGATTGATTTCTGACTCTCCCTGGATGATTTCTGACTCTTCCTGATTGATTTCTGACTCTCCCTGATTGATTTCTGACTCTCCCTGATTGATTTCGGACTCTCCCTGAATGATTTCTTACTCTCCCTGATTGATTTCTGACTCTCCCTGGATGATTTCTGACTCTCCCTGATTGATTTCTGACTCTCCCTGATTGATTTCTGACTCTCCCTGATTGATGTCTGACTCTCCCTGATTGATGTCTGACTCTCCCTGATTGATTTCTGACTCTCCCTGGATGATTTCTGACTCTCCCTGATTGATTTCTGACTCTCCCTGAATGATTTCTGACTCTAACTGATTGATCTCTGACTCTCCCTGATTGATCTGACTTTCCCTGATTGATTTCTGACTCCATCTGATTGATTTCTGACTCTCCCTGATTGAATTCTGACTCACAAAATTCTTCTACTTTCTAAATCTAGACCTTTCCTTCACTTTCCCTGGCAGTAGAATACAAGCTTGATTGATTTCTGACTCTCCCTGGATGATTTCTGACTCTCCCTGATTGATTTCTGACTCTCCCTGAATGATTTCTTACTCTCCCTGATTGATTTCTGACTCTCCCTGATTGATTTCTGACTCTCCCTGGATGATTTCTGACTCTCCCTGATTGATTTCTGACTCTCCCTGATTGATTTCTGACTCTCCCTGATTGATGTCTGACTCTCCCTGAATGATTTCTGACTCTCCCTGAATGATTTCTGACTCTCCCTGGATGATTTCTGACTCTCCCTGATTGATTTCTGACTCTCCCTGATTGATTTCTGACTCTCCATGATTGATTTCTGACTCTCCCTGAATGATTTCTGACTCTCCCTGATTGATTTCTGACTCTAACTGATTGATCTCTGACTCTCCCTGATTGATTTCTGACTCTCCCTGATTGATCTCTGACTCTCCCTGATTGATTTCTGACTCTCCCTGATTGATTTCTGACTCTCCCTGATTGATTTCTGACTCTAACTGATTGATCTCTGACTCTCCTTGATTGATCTGACTCTCCCTGATTGATTTCTGACTCCACCTGATTGATTTCTGACTCTCCCTGATTGAATTCTGACTCACAAAATTCTTCTACTTTCTAAATCTAGACCTTTCCTTCACTTTCCCTGGCAGTAGAATACAAGCTTGATTGATTTCTGACTCTCCCTGGATGATTTCTGACTCTTCCTGATTGATTTCTGACTCTCCCTGATTGATTTCTGACTCTCCCTGATTGATTTCTGACTCTCCCTGAATGATTTCTGACTCTCCCTGATTGATTTCTGACTCTCCCTGATTGATTTCTGACTCTCCCTGATTGATTTCTGACTCTCCCTGATTGATTTCTGACTCTCCCTGATTGATCTCTGACTCTCCCTAATTGATTTCTGACTCTCCCTGATTGATTTCTGACTCTCCCTGAATGATTTCTGACTCTAACTGATTGATCTCTGACCCTCCTTGATTGATCTGACTCTCCCTGATTGATTTCTGACTCCACCTGATTGATTTCTGACTCTCCCTGATTGAATTCTGACTCACAAAATTCTTCTACTTTCTAAATCTAGACCTTTCCTTCACTTTCCCTGGCAGTAGAATACAAGCTTGATTGATTTCTGACTCTCCCTGGATGATTTCTGACTCTTCCTGATTGATTTCTGACTCTCCCTGATTGATTTCTGACTCTCCCTGATTGATTTCTGACTCTCCCTGAATGATTTCTGACTCTCCCTGATTGATTTCTGACTCTCCCTGGATGATTTCTGACTCTCCCTGATTGATTTTCTGACTCTCCCTGATTGATTTCTGACTCTCCCTGATTGATTTCTGACTCTCCCTGATTGATGTCTGACTCTCCCTGATTGATGTCTGACTCTCCCTGATTGATTTCTGACTCTCCCTGGATGATTTCTGACTCTCCCTGATTGATTTCTGACTCTCCCTGAATGATTTCTGACTCTAACTGATTGATCTCTGACTCTCCCTGATTGATCTGACTCTCCCTGATTGATTTCTGACTCCATCTGATTGATTTCTGACTCTCCCTGATTGAATTCTGACTCACAAAATTCTTCTACTTTCTAAATCTAGACCTTTCCTTCACTTTCCCTGGCAGTAGAATACAAGCTTGATTGATTTCTGACTCTCCCTGGATGATTTCTGACTCTCCCTGATTGATTTCTGACTCTCCCTGAATGATTTCTTACTCTCCCTGATTGATTTCTGACTCTCCCTGATTGATTTCTGACTCTCCCTGATTGATTTCTGACTCTCCCTGATTGATTTCTGACTCTCCCTGATTGATTTCTGACTCTCCCTGATTGATTTCTGACTCTCCCTGAATGATTTCTGACTCTCCCTGATTGATTTATGACTCTCCCTGGATGATTTCTGACTCTCCCTGATTGATTTCTGACTCTCCCTGAATGATTTCTGACTCTAACTGATTGATCTCTGACTCTCCCTGATTGATCTCTGACTCTCCCTGATTGATTTCTGACTCTCCCTGATTGATTTCTGACTCTCCATGATTGATTTCTGACTCTCCCTGGTTGAATTCTGACTCTCACTGATTGATTTCTGACTCTCCCTGAATGATTTCTGACTCTCCCTGAATGATTTCTGACTCTCCCTGATTGAATCCTGACTCTCCCTGATTGAATCCTGACTCTCCCTGATTGAATCCTGACTCTCCCTGATTGATTTCTGACTCTCCCTAATTTATTTCTGACTCTCCCTGATTGATTTCTGACTCTCCCTGATTGATTTCTGACTCTCCATGATTGATTTCTGACTCTCCCTGGTTGAATTCTGACTCTCACTGATTGATTTCTGACTCTCCCTGAATGATTTCTGACTCTCCCTGAATGATTTCTGACTCTCCCTGATTGAATCCTGACTCTCCCTGATTGATTTCTGACTCTCCCTGATTGATTTCTGACTCTCCCTGATTTATTTCTGACTCTCCCTAATTTATTTCTGACTCTCCCTGATTGATTTCTGACTCTCCCTGAATGATTTCTGACTCCTTGATTGATTTCTGACTCTCCCTGATTGATTTCTGACTCTCCCTGATTGATTTCTGACTCTCCCTGAATGATTTCTGACTCCTTGATTCATTTCTGACTCTCCCTGATTGATTTCTGACTCTCCCTGATTGTTTTTTTCAATCTCCCTGATGTGAGCCAATCGGGGCAAGCCCTCCCTCCTACAGAGATCTCTCCCATGATTTATTTATCTCCAGGACTGTGACTGTGATGAGGGGAAATCCTCTGCATCTAGAGGAAAGAAGTTTTGTACACAAACATAGAAGAGGACTCTTTACTGTAAGAGCAGTGAGACTATGGACTCTCTACTGTAAGAGCAGTGAGAATATGGACTTTACTGTAAGAGCAGTGAGACTATGGACTCTTTACTGTAAGAGCAGTGAGACTATGGACTATTTACTGTAAGAGCAGTGAAACTATGGACTCTTTACTGTAAGAGCAGTGAGACTATGGACTCTTTACCGTAAGAGCAGTGAGACTATGGAACTCTTTACTGTAAGAGCAGTGAGACTATGGACTATTTACGGTAAGAGCAGTGAGACTATGGACTCTTTACTGTAAGAGCAGTGAGACTATGGACTCTTTACTGTAAGAGCAGTGAGACTATGGACTATTTACTGTAAGAGCAGTAAGACTATGGACTCTATACTGTAAGAGCAGTGAGATTATGGACTCTTTACCGTAAGAGCAGTGAGACTATGGAACTCTTTACTGTAAGAGCAGTGAGACTATGGACTCTTTACAGTAAGAGCAGTGAGACTATGGACTCTTTACAGTAAGAGCAGTGAGACTATGGACTCTTTACAGTAAGAGCAGTGAGACTATGGAACTCTTTACTGTAAGAGCAGTGAGACTATGGACTCTTTACAGTAAGAGCAGTGAGACTATGGAACTCTCTCCCTGAGGAGGTGGTGATGGTAAGTTCACTATAAGAGATCTGGAGGGGCCTGGATGTATTTCTGGAGGTAATAATATTACAGGTTATAGTTACTAGAGAGGGGTCGTTGATCCAGGGAGTTATTCTGATGCCTGATTGGAGTCGGGAAGGAATTTTTTTCCCCTAAAGTGAGGAAAATTGGCTTCTACCTCACAGGGGTTTTTTGCCTTCCTCTGGATCAACTTGCAGGATAACAGGCCGAACTGGATGGACGGAGGGCTTTTTTCGGCCTTATAGACTATGTTACTATGTTATTTCCTCTCAGGGTCATTTTGAGCGTCCATCTTCTTCCCTAGTACTTTTTCCCACCGACATGTAACGTAAAATAGCACTGCGCCTTTTTTACTGGATTCATCCGAAACGAACCAGAAAAGCTTCGGATTCGTCTGCCGGACAAAATGTTCGTAATGAACTGATTCGTTCATCTCTAAATCGTACATCAATTCATCATTTTGTTTTATTTTTGGTACTAATGTTCTTAAAGGAGTGTTGGATTACGTTTTTTTTGTGGAGCGGGGTCTCTCTTCTGTCAGGGGTTTGTTCGACTGTTCCTTTAATCTTTGTTTTTTCTGTCTCCTTCACAGGTCCTCAACCTGAAGCACTTTGAAATTAATGGGATGCCCAAGGTGGTGCCTTTAAGCTTGTCTTACCAAGACTTTAAGAAAGACATCTCAGACAGCAAAGAACTGCTGCGTGTTCCACACAGGATGAAGAAAGTGGACTTTTCCAGCGTGGTCTTGCCAGCCATGCATGCTCCAGAACCCCACATTATCATCAATGGCAGATGTCCGCGAGATGAAGAATCAGAGGAGGAGACGGAAGAAGAGGAGGCTGAGTATCTGGTGGAGGACATAGATCTGCACAGTGGATCCAGCAGTGATGTAAGTCAGAAGAGTACAGAGAGGAGTCAAGAAGGAGCTCCTTCCACCTTACTAGCAGATGACCAGAAGGATTCCCGAGGAAGAGCCTCCACAGCAGAGAATGACCTAGAACTAGAGGAAGGCTCAAAGACCTTAGTGCTGTTTTCTCCTGGAGACATGAAGAAGTCTCCAGTCACTAATGAACTCATGCCAGACCTTGAGCAGGGAACGTTTGCTGCATTGACGCCACAAGGAGAGAAGCTACAACCCACGGGCAGTCAGCTGGATGTGTCTGAACCAGGTACTTTATCTTCCATACTTAAATCAGAACCAAAACCACTTTGCATCGCTGCTGCCACCGCTGCCACCTCCTCCCCCTTTACCAAAGTCGAACGCACATTTGTTCACATTGCAGAAAAGACACACTTAAATGTTATGTCTTCCACTGGGCAGCTGATGAGGTTGGAGGAGCCTCCAGTCCCTGGACAGTTTGATGAGGCAATTATTGAGGAAACTGAGGAGTGTGAGGTGGAGGGATTCAAGGGTGCTAATACCTCTGCGGTGGGAGTAGTTGAGATTGACCCCTATGCATTATCAACAAGTCATGAGGAGATGGCAGAAGATGATCAGCAGGATCAACCTGCAGCTGATGCAGTAAGCAAATCTGAACAGCAGCTTGAGAAAGACATTATGAATGAAGTCACCGAGCAGGAAAAGATTGTTCTTTCCACCGTTCGCCTTAATGACACCGACTGTGGCACCAGCAAGGCTCGGACCCAGGCTCCTGGGGGTACGGTTTAGAAGCCGCATCCCTGTATTCCTTTCAGAGGAGGAGACAGGATCAGATAGGTCTATGTCCAGCTCAGCCAAAGACAGGTTCCAAAAGAGAACAAAGCAACTGGATCTGGCTCGCCTGGTGATGGAGAAAAGGCAGATCCGTCTACAGCGTTTGGCCTCAGCGGGTTCATCATCCGCTTCATCTAGTGAAGACCGGAGAAGAACATCTGAGACGCTGTCTACAACTGGGTCTGAAGAAGACACTCATGAGCTTGACGACACTGTCCCCAGAAAAGCTGGGAAGGAGAAACCATTGTGCACGAGAAAGGAGGAGTTTACTAAAAGCCGGATTCCACGTCCCATCACACCAGTAAAGGATCTACGGCTGTTGGTTCCGTCAGCGCCAAGTGTCAGCAAATCGAAAGAATCTACAGGGGTGCTAAGGTAAGACATTGCAGGAGGGTGAAAGATTGTCTCAGTCATGACGGCAAACACCACCTGTCTAGCAGAAAGCTGGAGTTTACAGTATTAATACAATATTTTATGGAATAGACAGATTAATCTGTCTTCCGTTACTGGGTGAACTGGTAATGTAGTGATTCACCCAGTGTCTGGGGAGCTCAGTGGGCACCATTAGTGAGGTTTTAGGCCACATACACGCTGTGTATGAATTGTACAGTTCTGGCTCCAGCCAAGGAAATGCCGCAACTGCCAACCATTGCCTTTATCAGGTGTAGTATTTCCTATACCGGGGTAGTTCTAGTGCTGCTCGGTGGGCGCCATGATCAGGGCAGACTTCAGCTACAAATATGTAGAGGACAGCCATGACCTCCGGAAAGTAAGGCTTCGAGATGTGGAACTCCAGGTTGGGATCCTTGAGAACTCAGTCTGAGGATCTCTAGAATTTGTTATTGATGGTCTTCTTATTTAAGTAGAAGAAAGGTGTCTGTGTTCTCCTCCCCCAATTCTTGACCACATTTGTCTGATATACTTTGTACATTGTTACTCTTCCTCCTCACTTGTATTTGACTTTCACTTCTTCTGACCTGAATAGGTACCAGCCTCCATGGACAGCTGTTGGTGGCACTGCTGGGCTCTCGCCTGACCACAAGCCTAAGGCCTTACATATGAGGCTCCCTCCTCTATCAAGTCCAACCCCTTCTAGAACCAATGTACGGAGGGTCAGCCGTGGACCACCCAGGAGTCCAGTGGTTCCGGTGAGAACACTCAGTGCATCTCCACGAAGCCAGTCTCTTTCCAGAACAGAAAGTCCTTCTCCATCTCGGCAGAGAAGAACAGCTGCCACAACTCCCCGTGCACAACCCAATCCTAAACTTCAGCCACGAGCCCAGGTCCCTGGTGAGTGTCCAGCAACGCCTGCTGTTGCAAGAAAGGGGCAAAGACTGAAGGTGCAAGTGCCGAATCTGGCAACCAAAGCAAAGCAGGGAACAAGCGATGGGAGAAGCAATGGCAGATAGTGGCCCCTTGGCACAGGGCCCACACTAGCCTCACTCTAGCTCAGTTAGGGAACATTACTCTTCATTCAACCTGTGCTACGCAATATACACAGTCCCAGACAAGGATTGTATGATGAAAGCAGAGCTCTGATGATCACATAGAAATCGTTTTGTTTTCACATTAAACATCTGTTGCCGAGATTTTGAATTTCAAAACTGCAAGAATATTGTGAAGGACTACAACTGACCAGCCCATATTCACTGTGTGGAACTGCTGACCGAGGCTACAGGAGCAACCAGCATGAGAGCGATGATGAACACACGGTCGGAGCAGCCACGTCCATGCTTCTCGCTCTTCTGTGTCCATCAGTAGACTGTTAGCACTGTATAACTGCAGCCGCCAGCATACACTAATCATATACTGTATATAGTATGTGTTAATGCTATGCATACCTACAGCAGAGAACCTTCCAGGGATTTCACCACTTGACCCAGGGATATCTCAGAATCTTGTCCAAGACACAGGGCTCACTAATAAATTGTCTCGGCCAATGAGCCCTGAGCGCCATTTGCTGGGATTCACGATGAATGCTCAGAATAATAATGCTGAGCAGAGATGGGGCACTCCTAGGTACACATAGATGTGTCCACCCCATGCATTCATTCTGTTTTTGTTTGGGGCACCACAGTATACCACAATGCAGCACAAATTGACCATGAATCCAGGTCGTAGGCTTGTACGTTCCCCAGTTCCAGAAAGACAAGATCTTGGACCGAGTGGAGATCACATGGGATCAGTGGACTTGTCCAAAATTGTTTACACACGGCAACCAGATTGTAAGAGTCCCCATGTGTGCCAGGCTGAACCCACACGCATGTCACAGGGGAAGCAGCCAACACATGGAGGACTGAAGATCTGTTCTCCTCACAAGCTCTATAGACTCTGGGGTGGAACAGCAGTACATAATGCTTCTTACTACATTACCACATGCCATTATATCATGAAATAAAGCCTGCTATGGAATGGCTGCACATCTTATTTCAGCTACAAACTACAGGAGTCTGATGTGTATGATACTGGAGTCAGTGGTGGCGGTGTAAACAGTAGTGACATCAGCGGTGAAAACATTAGTAAGATCAGTGGCTTCATCAGTAGTAGAATTAGTGATGGATAGAATATTAGGATCAGTGGTGACGTCACTAGTTGGATCAGTGGTGGAATCACTAGTTGGATCAGTGGTGGAATCAGTAGGTGGATCAGTGGTGGAATCAGTAGCCGGATCAGTAGTGGAATCAGTAGCTGGATCAGTGGTGGAATCAGTAGCTGGATCAGTGGTGGAATCAGTAGCTGGATCAGTGGTGGAATCAGTAGCTGGATCAGTGGTGGAATCAGTACAGTAGCCGGATCAGTGGTGGAATCAGTAGCCGGATCAGTGGTGGAATCAGTAGCCAGATCAGTGGTGGAATCAGTAGCCGGATCAGTGGTGGAATCAGTAGGTGGATCAGTGGTGGAATCAGTAGGTGGATCAGTGGTGGAATCAGTAGGTGGATCAGTGGTGGAATCAGTAGGTGGATCAGTGGTGGAATCAGTAGCCGGATGAGTGGTGGAATCAGTAGTTGGATCAGTGGTGGAATCAGTAGCCGGATCAGTGGTGGAATCAGTAGTTGGATCAGTGGTGGAATCAGTAGCTGGATCAGTGGTGGAATCAGTAGCTGGATCAGTGGTGGAATCAGTAGCTGGATCAGTGGTGGAATCAGTAGCTGGATCAGTGGTTGGATCAGTGGTGGAATCACTAGGTGGATCAGTGGTGGAATCACTAGGTGGATCAGTGGTGGAATCACTAGTTGGATCAGTGAATCATTAGTTGGATTACTGGTAGAAACAGTAGTAGGATCAATTCTTTAATCGATAGAAAAAAAAGAGGTTATTTCATTGGTAGGATCAGTCGTGGAATCACTAGTTTGATCATTGGTGTAAACAGTAGGTGGATCAGTGGTGGAATCACTAGGTGGATCAGTGGTGGAATCACTAGGTGGATCAGTATCAGTGGTGGAATCAGTAGCTGGATCAGTGGTAGAATCAATTCTGAAATCAGCAGTAAGGTAAGTCGTTCTTTCATTGGTAGGATGGGTTTCGGCATCAGTAGTAGGATCGGTGGAATATGTGGTAAGATACGTGGTGGAATCAGACTGTGCTCTGCATTCTCCTCCTTATTGCTGTTTGACCTGTCCTTGGGTCACATGACAGTCACTGGGGGCGGGGAGGGTCATTTAATGGATGCCGGCCCTACACATGAGATTTGTAATGTAGATGGACCTCCGTCTTCTGTGTCTAGTTCCCAGTTGTCCATCGTCTGCTGCAGGAGATCAGATGTGTTTACTTAGTACCATCAAAGGCATCAACCTGAGAATGCAGCCAATATGTGGACAGGGATTGAGGAGGATGGGGGAACATCAACCAGAGACCAGATAAGGAGGGGAGTGCGAGGAATGAGACATCACTAGACAGAAGCACAAGGATTGAGAGATCACTAGAGCGGAGTGCGAGGAATAAGACATCACTAGAGAGAAGTGAAAGGAATGAAACATCACTAAAAGTGAGAGTGAGGAATGAGATCACTACAAGGGATTGTGCAGTGGCTGGGTTTGGGGTCCCCGGACACCATTGAGGTGTCACCACGCGTTGCTGCTCCCCGGAAGGGATGGTAAGGTGTGGTGCACCCCAATGGGAAATAAGTCTAGAGAGTCAGGGTCTGCAGTAACCAGGGCTTCTTTACTGGAGGGATTCAGGTGCAAAACAATACAGGCTAGGCATAGGGATGGCTTCTCCGGTCTCCTCCCTGAGACAAGGCATAGGGCTGGCTTCTCCAGTCTCCTCCCTGAAATGAGGCATAGGGCTGGCTTCTCCAGTCTCCTCCCGGAGATGAGGCATAGGGCCAGCTTCTCCAGTCTCCTCCCGGAGACGAGGCATAGGGCCAGCTTCTCCAGTCTCCTCCCTGAGACGAGGCATAGGGCTGGCTTCTCCAGTCTCCTCCCTGAGATGAGGCATAGGGCTAGCTTCTCCAGTCTCCTCCCTGAGATGAGGCATAGGGCTGGCTTCTCCAATCTCCTCCCTGAGATGAGGCATAGAGCTGGCTTCTCCAGTCTCCTCCCAGAGATGAGGCATAGGGCCAGCTTCTCCAGTCTTCTCCCTGAGACGAGGCATAGGGCTGGTTTCTCCAGTCTCCTCCATGAGACAAGGCATAGGGCTGGCTTCTCCAGTGTCCTCAATGAGACGAGGCATAGGGCCAGCTTCTCCAGTCTCCTCCCTGAGACGAGGCATAGGGCTGGCTTCTCCAGTCTCCTCCCTGAGATGAGGCATAGGGCTGGCTTCTCCAATCTCCTCCCTGAGATGAGGCATAGAGCTGGCTTCTCCAGTCTCCTCCCAGAGATGAGGCATAGGGCCAGCTTCTCCAGTCTTCTCCCTGAGACGAGGCATAGGGCTGGTTTCTCCAGTCTCCTCCATGAGACAAGGCATAGGGCTGGCTTCTCCAGTGTCCTCAATGAGACGAGGCATAGGGCTGGCTTCTCCAGTCTCCTCCCTGAGATGAGGCATACGGCTGGCTTCTCCAGTCTTTTCCCCTAGCACGAGGCATAGGGCTAGCTTCTCCAGTCTCCTCCCTGAGATGAGGCATAGGGTTGGCTTCTCCAGTCTCCTCCCTGAGATGAGGCATAGGGCTAGCTTCCCCAGTCTCCTCCCTGAGATGAGGCATAGGGCTGGCTTCTCCAGTCTCCTCCCTGAGATGAGGCATAGGGCTGGCTTCTCCAGTCTCCTCCCTGAGATGAGGCATAGGGCCAGCTTCTCCAGTCTCCTCCCTGAGACGAGGCATAGGGCTGGCTTCTCCAGTCTCCTCCCTGAGATGAGGCATACGGCTGGCTTCTCCAGTGTCCTCAATGAGAGGAGGCATAGGGCTGGTTTCTCCAGTCTCCTCCCTGAGATGAGGCATAGGGCCGGGTTCTCCAGTGTCCTCCATGAGACGAGGCATAGGGCTGGCTTCTCCAGTCTCCTCCCTGAGACGAGGCATACGGCTGGCTTCTCCAGTCTTCTCCCTAGGACGAGGCATATGGCTGGCTTCTCCAGTCTCCTCCCTGGCAGAAGAAGGGTTTGATGCTGAGGAAAGGTCTGAGCTAGCTGTCCCTCTCTCTCTCTCTTCAGAAGGCTGGTACCCTGGTCCAAGGCTGGTGATCCAGGGTCTGTGGCCCAGCCTCCCCATCTCAGCATCTTCTTCTGGTCACTCATGCAGACTGGCAGAGTCTCCTCCTCCAAGCATCGGTCCCTAACTGCAGCACACTAGGGGCTCTAACTGCTCTCCTTATATACCATTTCCAGCTAGACTAGAACATTATAGTGGGAGGGGTGGAGCGGAGAAGCTCAGCACAAACATATACAATGTTACACTTTCCGTCGCTCATAGACTTACATTAGAGCTTCAATGATACTCAATGGCAATGACAGAACAGTTTTTCAGACAGAAACAAGTTTCCAGACATAACAACAGAGCTAAAACCAGACATTCACAAGTTCACGCTGTCTGGTTTTAGTGGTATCCAAGTCTGGCCTTTTCCCTCCAAAAAAGGCTCATCTTTATACTCTGTGGCAGTTGTTGAAAATTACCATCTTTTCATTCAAAGTCCTAACAGTCTCTCAGTATTCATTAACCCTTTCCACAGAGCCATGTAAATACAGTGATAATTAACAGGATATATCACAACATATAACATGCAGTAACAGTATTTAACTGTGCATGTTAACCCTTTCATGTGAAATAAATTAAGTGTATTCCTTTGCATAGGGGAAATATCCACAAATGTCCAGACTTCACAGTACCCCTGCTCCAGGGCACTACAAGTGCGATAAATAAGACATCACTAGAAGGGAGTGTAAGAGACTTAAAACAAGCTTCCAGCATGCTCCATATCACTATATACAGAAGAAGATGTATAACGTCTACCAGCTGTACATATATAATTATATACAGGAGATACCCAGGTTATACCAGCATGCTCCATATCACTATATACAGAAGAAGATGTATAACGTCTACCAGCTGTACATATATAATTATATACAGGAGATACCCAGGTTATACCAGCATGCTCCATATCACTATATATAAGAAGATGTATAACTTATACCAGCTGTACATATATAATTATATACAGGACATACCCAGGTTATACCAGCATGGTCCATATCACTATATACAGAAGATGTATAACTTATACCAGCTATACATATATATTATATACAGGAGATACCCAGGTTATACCAGCATGCTCCATATCACTATATATAAGAAGATGTATAACTTATACCAGCTGTACATATATAATTATATACAGGAGATACCCAGGTTATACCAGCATGCTCCATATCACTATATACAGAAGATGTATAACTTATACCAGCTGTACATATATAATTATATACAGGAGATACCCAGGTTATACCAGCATTCTCCATATCACTATATATAAGAAGATGTATAACTTATACCAGCTGTACATATATAATTATATACAGGAGATACCCAGGTTATACCAGCATGCTCCATATCACTATATACAGAAGATGTATAACTTATACCAGCTGTACATATATAATTATATACAGGAGATACCCAGGTTATACCAGCATGGTCCATATCACTATATACAAGAAGATGTATAACTTATACCAGCTGTACATATATAATTATATACAGAAGATACCCAGGTTATACCAGCATGCTCCATATCACTATATACAAGAAGATGTATAACTTATACCAGCTGTACATATATAATTATATACAGGACATACCCAGGTTATACCAGCATGGTCCATATCACTATATACAGAAGATGTATAACTTATACCAGCTATACATATATATTATATACAGGAGATACCCAGGTTATACCAGCATGCTCCATATCACTGTATACAAGAAGATGTATAACTTATACCAGCTGTACATATATAATTATATACAGGAGATACCCAGGTTATACCAGCATGCTCCATATCACTGTATACAAGAAGATGTATAACTTATACCAGCTGTACATATATAATTATATACAGGAGATACCCAGGTTATACCAGCATGGTCCATATCACTATATACAAGAAGATGTATAACTTATACCAGCTGTACATATATAATTATATACAGGAGATACCCAGGTTATACCAGCATGCTCCATATCACTACATACAAGAAGATGTATAACTTATACCAGCTGTACATATATAATTATATACAGGAGATACCCAGGTTATACCAGCATGCTCCATATCACTATATACAAGAAGATGTATAACTTATACCAGCTGTACATATATAATTATATACAGGAGATACCCAGGTTATACCAGCATGCTCCATATTACTATATACAAGAAGATGTATAACTTATACCAGCTGTACATATATAATTATATACAGGAGATACCCAGGTTATACCAGCATGCTCCATATCACTATATACAGAAGATGTATAACTTATACCAGCTGTACATATATAATTATATACAGGAGATACCCAGGTTATACCAGCATGCTCCATATCACTGTATACAAGAAGATGTATAACTTATACCAGCTGTACATATATAATTATATACAGGAGATACCCAGGTTATACCAGCATGCTCCATATCACTGTATACAGGAAGATGTATAACTTATACCAGCTGTACATATATAATTATACACAGGAGATACCCAGGTTATACCAGCATGCTCCATATCACAGTATACAAGAAGATGTATAACTTATACCAGCTGTACGTATATAATTATATACAGGAGATACCCAGGTTATACCAGCATGCTCCATATCACAGTATACAAGAAGATGTATAACTTATACCAGCTGTACATATATAATTATATACAGGAGATACCCCAGGTTATACCAGCATGCTCCATATCACTATATACAGAAGATGTATAACTTATACCAGCTGTACATATATAATTATATACAGGAGATACCCAGGTTATACCAGCATGCTCCATATCACTATATACAGAAGATGTATAACTTATACCAGCTGTACATATATAATTATATACAGGAGATACCCAGGTTATACCAGCATGCTCCATATCACTATATACAGAGGATGTATAACTTATACCAGCTGTACATATATAATTATATACAGGAGATACCCAGGTTATACCAGCATGCTCCATATCACTATATACAAGAAGATGTATAACTTATACCAGCTGTACATATATCATTATATACAGGAGATGTTATATGTAGGGTGGCTCTTGAGGCTCCAGCTCTTGGGGCCCCTCTGTGGGGTGTGACCCTCTAACCCGTTCCCTGCCGCCCTCTGACCCCCCTCTTGCTGTCGTTCTTGGGTCGCTCTGTTCTGTTTATATGTAGTGATGATATCTTCAGGTCAAGCAGATAATCTCCTCAGTGTGACTCTCATCTCCTGCTCACAATGGCCCTATTCATGGCGGGGCCTGGTGTCACAGACGAGGTCAGCGGGGCTCTGATGATATAACATGAGCGTCCTCTGGAGATGAGGCTCCGTCATCTTTTCTGTGGTGGATGTCCCTCTTTGAACATTTTTCTACAACAACGTCTTGACCAGAATCGGGGAACGAGCCATTCTACTACAGATTTGGGGCCCAACCCTCAGTGTCACTGCAGGTCCTTGGGGCCACGTGTAAGTACTTCATACAGGGCTGCACTGGTCACTGTGTATGGCGTCTGCTCTTCTGTGGGTCCTCGTGGGCCATACACAGTGGGAGTCCACATTCTTGTTACTAAGGTGCACTGTCTCTTTAAGGGTCGCTCCTCGGTAACTTCCACTGGTCACCTGTGCTTGCTGTCTGCAGTACAAGACTCTGCGGGAGAATTCATACTGACCGCACACTCCGCTACTAGCACCAACCTCTGCCTGTTCATACCATAGCTGGTCCCTCATACCCAGCGGTCCGATACAATGCCCAGCACCACAGCCTAAGGCAGTTCACCCCTCCCCCACAAGCCCAGGCCTACTCTTCAGTTCTGCCCCATGTCCCACCCCAGGAGCCACGCTTTCCATCTGACACTTCCCCTTTAACCAGAAGATTGTCCGACTTGATTTAGCATTTGGCTTTCTGAAAGGGGTCTTTCTAGAACAAAATATTGATGACATATCTACTGATCAGCTTCTTGAAGAGGCCACGGTGCTCCATTGTGTGCTGCGGCCCCTTCCTAGGCTTGCAACTTCACGATCATTGGTTTTGGATCATTTGGTTCCAATATTGTCCTGCTCCATTGATGGTGTGTGAGGAGCATGGCTGCTCACCAGGAGGGTCGTCCTTGGGTAGGATCAGTATATAGCCGACATTCTTCCTACCAAACCTACGGGTACGTTCAGGCCCCTACATTGATAATCATCCTGGCTCTTAGTAGATGATGTCTTCATGGAACCAAACCCATGTTTGCCGCTCCTGGTGTCTCTGCATTTCTTATCATTATTGGATTGGGACACCTGGAAAATGGATGTTCCATTTCCATATCGGGGAGGGGTGCAGACCCAGAACACCCTGTAGAAGCTGGGGTGGAGTTTTAGGAGGGCTGGCTGGTGAGATGGGGGGTGAGGATAAATCATCCGAATGATCTTTATTTTCCCAAGCGTATCGGCACTGGGCTGGTGCTGCCCTGAGGACGTAATTACCACAAACATTAGGATATTATATAGCTGTACATAATAAAACAGGAAGAGGAAATGATGTCATCAGTGGAGGTCACAGGTCAAACATCACGAAAAACAAGCGTGAAGAAACCTAAATTTCCAGCCTGGTGAGGAATCAGCGCTCACCACTGGGGTCACTATCAATCAGTGCTCACCATCAAGCTCCCTACCAGGTCACCACCAGTGCACTATCAGTGCTATCCATCAATGCTCACCACCGGGTCACTATCAAATCAGTCACTATCAAGTAACCAATCATGCTCACTACACAGGTCACTATCCATCAGTGCTCACCACCGGTCACTATCCATCAGTGCTCACCCATTCACAGTGCCACTCATCAATCAATCACTTATCCATCAGTGCTCACCACCGGGTCACTATCCATCAGCTCACCACGCAGGTCACTATCATCAGTGGCACAAGCTCACCACGGGTCACTATCCATCAGTGCTCACCATCACTATCCATCAGTGCTCACCGGGTCACTACACCATCAGTCAGTGCTCACCATCAAGTCCTATCAAATCATTATTAAAGCTCACCACCGGGTCCACTCTATCATCAGTGCTCACCATCAAGTCACTATCAATCAAGTTAAAGCTCAAGTCACCACCTCGGGTCCTCACTATCCATCAGTGCTCACCACCGGGTCACTATCAATCAGTGCTCACCATCAGTCACTCACTAGTGCATCAGTGCTCAACCACCATCACTATCCATCAGTGCTCACCACCGGTCACCATCCAGCTCACCATCAGTGCTCACCATGTGGCACATCAGTGCTCACCATCAAGGTCCACTATCCATCAGTGCTCACCACCACACTATCACAGTCACCACAGGCTCACCATCACTATCCATCATGGGGTCACTATCCATCAGTGCTCACCATCAAGTCCTATCAATCAATTAAAGCTCACCACTGGGACACTATCCATCAGTGCTCACCATCAAGTCACTATCCATCAGTGCTCCTCACCATCACTATCCATCAGTGGCTCACCATCAAGTCCATCATCAGTCTCACCACTAAGTCACTATCCATCAGTGCTCACCATCAAGTCACATCCATCAGTCTCATCAGTGCTCACCACTGGGTCACTATCCATCAGTGCTCACCATCAAGTCACTATCCATCCAGTGCTCACAATCAAGCCACTATCCATCAGTGCTCAACCAACCGGAGTCACTATCCATCAGTGCTCACCACCGGGCACCTACCATCAGTGCTCACCAATCAAAGGTCCCTATCACATCAATAAGGCTCACCACTGGGCCACTATCCATCAGTGCTCACCATCAAGTCCTATCCATCCACGTCAGTGCTCAACCACCAGGTCACTATCCATCAGTGCTCACCATCAAGGCCCACTATCCATCAGTTCTCAGCCACCGGGTCACTATCCATCAGTGCTCACCATTAAGTCCCTATCAATCAATTAAAGCTCACCACTGGGCCACTATCCATCAGTGCTCACCATCAAGTCACTATCCATCAGTGCTCACCATCAAGCCACTACCCCATCATTGCTCACCACCGGGTCACTATCCATCAGTGCTCACCACCGGGTCACTATCCATCAGTGCTCACCATCAAGTCCCTATCAATCAATTAAAGCTCCCCACTGGGCCACTATCCATCAGTGCTCACCATCAAGTCACTATCCATCAGTGCTCACCATCAAGTCACTATCCATCAGTGCTCACCACCAGGTCACTATCCATCAGTGCTCACCATCAAGTCCCTATCAATCAATTAAAGCTCACCACCGGGTCACTATCCATCAGTGCTCACCACCAGGTCATTATCCATCAGTGCTCACCACCAAGTCCCTATGAATCAATTAAAGCTCACCACCAGGTCACTATCCATGTATCAGAGCTCAATACTGGGTCACTATTAATCAGTGCTCACCACTGGGTCACTATCAGTGCTCACCACCAAGTCACTATCCATCAGTGCTCACCACCAGGTCACTATCCATCAGTGCTCACCACCAGGTCACTATCTATCAGTGCTCACCACCAACTCACTATCTATCAGTGCTCACCACCAGGTCACTATCCATCAGTGCTCACCACCAGGTCACTATCCATCAGTGCTCACCACCAAATCACTATCCATCAGTGCTCACCATCAAGTCCTTATCAATCAATTAAAGCTCACCACCAGGTCACTATCAATCAGTGATATATAGTGGCCCAGTGGTTATCTCAGATTTAGGAATAGTGAGCTCTGATGGTTAGTGTCCCAGTGGTGAGAGCTGGTTCCTCACCAGGCTGGAGACTTGGGATTCTTCACACTTGTTTTTTGTGATGTTTGACCTGTGACCGCCACTGATGACATCATTTCCTCTTCCTGTTTTATTATGTACAGTTATATAAGATCCTGATGTTTGTCCTGAGGACAGCACCAGCTCAGTGCTGAAACGCGTAGGGAAATAAAGACAATTCGGATAATGTATCGTCATCACACCAGCCAGTGCTCTTGAAACGTACTATCACCTTCACTAGCCGGCGGTGTCTTCCCCTTGGCAGGTTGTGTCCCTACTGCTCATTTCTGTCCCTCTGGAGATATGACTGGCTGGGTCCCACTGACCTCTCTCACAGAGCCATGACACATCAAGACATCCCCCCAAAGAGTCTGTGAAGGGTAATGTCACGCCCCTGCACTGCCCCCTTGTGTTCTCCTGCCCCCCACAGAATCTTGACAGATAGTGACTGTACTTACTCCAGATTGTGGACTGACTGGCGGCAGCTGAAGGATAAAAAGAAGCCACCTCGTCTGCAGACCCTGGACACAGCCACGGCCACTATAGTGGTCAGACCTGTGCATAGTGGTCATCAGGGGAAGAGTTCTTCACTGCTGAGGAGACCAGAGCCATAGTGTCATCACCCAGGGGCAACACAAACCCAAGGGAGAAGCTTGCACCCTCTTAAAGGAATTATGTTATATTTCTCTGATGCCACTCCCCTTTTCTGATAAGCCACACCTCCTTGTTTGCTAGGCTCAGATTATTTTCTATAAATGTCCTAATTGAGAGACTGTAACCACCAAGCCTGTAGCCTCACAAAGAAACTGTAACCACCAAGCCTGTAGCCTCAGAGAAAGACTATAACCACGAAGCCTGTAGCCTCACAGAGAGACTGTAACCACTAAGCCTGTGTCCTCATAGAGAGACTGTAACCACTAAGCCTGTGTCCTCATCGAGAGACTGTAACCACTGAGCCTGTGTCCTTTGAGAGACTGTAACCACTAAGTCTATTTCCTCATAGAGAGACTGTAACCACTAAGCCTGTGTCCTCATAGAGAGACTGTAACCACTAAGCCTGTGTCCTCATAGAGAGACGGTAACCACTAAGTCTATGTCCTCATAGAGAGACGGTAACCACTAAGTCTATGTCCTCATAGAGAGACTGTAACCACTAAGCCTGTGTCATCATAGAGAGACGGTAACCACTAAGCCTGTGTCCTCATAGAGAGACTGTAACCACTAAGCCTGTGTCCTCATAGAGAGACTGTAACCACTAAGCCTGTGTCCTCATCAAGAGACTGTAACCACTGACCTGTGTCCTTTGAGAGACTGTAACCACTAAGCCTATGTCCTCATAGACAGACTGTAATCACTAAGCCTGTGTCCTCATAGAGAGACTGTAACCACTAAGCCTGTGTCCTCATAGAGAGACTGTAACCACTGAGCCAGTGTCCTCATAGAGAGACTGTAACCACTGAGCCTGTGTCCACATAGAGAGAGTGTAACCACTAAGCCTGTGTCCTCATAGAGACTTTAACCACTGAGCATATGGCCTCATAGACAGACTGTAACCACTGAGCCTGTGTCCTCATCAAGCGACTGTAACCACTGAGCCTGTGTCCTTTGACAGACTGTAACCACTAGCCTATGTCCCTCATAGAGAGACTGTAACCACTGAGCCTGTGTCCTCATAGAGAGACTGTAACCACTAAGCTGTGTCCTCATAGAGAGACTGTAACCACTGAGCCTGTGTCCTCATAGAGAGACTGTAACCACTGAGCCTGTGTCCTCATAGAGAGACTGTAACCACTGAGCCTGTGTCCTCATAGAGAGACTATAACCACTAAACCTGTGTCCTCATAGAGACTGTAACCACTAAGTCTGTGTCCTCATGGAGAGACTGTAACCACTAAGCCTGTAGCCTCAGAGAAAGACTATAACCACCAAGCCTGTAGCCTCACAGAGAGACTGTAACCACTAAGCCTGTGTCCTCATAGAGAGACTGTAACCACTAAGCCTGTGTCCTCATAAGAGACTGTAACCACTGAGCCTGTGTCCTTTGAGAGACTATAACCACTAAGTCTATTTCCTCATAGAGAGACTGTAACCGCTAAGCCTGTGTCCTCATAGAGAGACTGTAAACCACTAAGCCTGTGTCCTCATAGAGAGACTGTAACCACTAAGCCTGTGTCCTCATAGAGAGACTGTAACCACTAAAGCCTGTGTTCTCATGGAGAGACTGTAACCACTAAGCCTGTGTCCTCATAGACAGACTGTAACCTCTAAGCCTGTGTCCTCATAGAGAGACTGTAACCACTGATCCTGTGTCCTCATAGACAGACTGTAACAACTAAGCCTGTGTCCTCATCGAGAGACTGTAACCACTGAGCCTGTGTCCTTTGAGAGACTGTAACCACTAAGTCTATTTCCTCATAGAGTCTGTAACCACTAAGCCTGTGTCCTCATAGAGAGACTGTAACCACTAAGCCTGTGTCCTCATCGAGAGACTGTAACCACTGAGCCGGTGTCCTTTGAGAGACTGTAACCACTAAGCCTATGTCCTCATAGAGAGACTGTAACCACTAAGCCTGTGTCCTCATAGAGAGACTGTAACAACTGAGCCTGTGTCCTCATAGAGAGACTATAACCACTAAGCCTGTGTCCTCATAGACAGACTGTAACAACTGAGCCTGTGTCCTCATAGAGAGACTGTTACCTCTAAGCCTGTGTCCTCATAGAGAGACTGTAACCACTGAGCCTGTGTCCTCATAGAGAGACTGTAACCACTAAGCCTGTGTCCTCATAGAGACTATAACCACTAAGCCTGTGTCCTCATAGAGAGACTGTAACCACTAAGCCTGTGTACTCATAGAGAAACTGTAACCACTGAGCCTGTGTCCTCATAGACAGACTGTAACCACTGAGCCTGTATCATCATAGAGAGACTGTAACCACTGAGCCTGTGTCCTCATAGAGAGACTGTAACCACTAAGCCTGTGTCCCTCATCGAGAGACTGTAACCACTGAGCCTGTGTCCTCATAGAGAGACTATAACCACTAAGCCTGTGTCCTCATAGACAGACTGTAACAACTGAGCCTGTGTCCTCATAGAGAGACTGTAACAACTGAGCCTGTGTCCTCATAGAGAGACTGTTACCTCTAAGCCTGTGTCCTCATAGAGAGACTGTAACCACTGAGCCTGTGTCCTCATAGAGAGACTGTAACCACTGAGCCTGTGTCCACATAGAGACTATAACCACTAAGCCTGTGTCCACATAGAGACTGTAACCACTAAGCCTGTGTCCTCATAGAGACTATAACCACTAAGCCTGTGTCCTCATAGAGAGACTGTAACCACTAAGCCTGTGTACTCATAGAGAAACTGTAACCACTGAGCCTGTGTCCTCATAGACAGACTGTAACCACTGAGCCTGTATCCTCATAGAGAGACTGTAACCACTGAGCCTGTGTCCTCATAGAGAGACTGTAACCACTGAGCCTGTGTCCTCATAGACAGACTGTAACCACTGAGCCTGTATCCTCATAGAGAGACTGTAACCACTGAGCCTGTGTCCTCATAGAGACTGTAACCACTGAGCCTGTATCCTCATAGAGAGACTGTAACCACTGAGCCTGTGTCCTCATAGAGAGACTGTAACCACTGAGCCTGTGTCCTCATAGAGAGACTGTTTCCTCACGTGCAGGGCCGCCATCAGTGGGGTACAGCAGAACCTGCTGTGGGAGGCCCGGGCAGATTTGTCAAGAAAGGGGGGCCCGGGTCTCTGGCAGCTGTCTCTGCGTCCATAGGACGTAGAGACAGTTGCCTGTCACGTGAGTCATGTAAGGACCACCTGTGTTCAGCTTGTCCCCACCTGATTCCTTCCACCGTCCTGAGGTCCCTCCATGTTCTGCCGGTTGGGACTCTCCCCCATTACAGGGCTCCTGATGACTGGTGACTCTGACTGGTTGATGACATTGGTCACAGCATTTGTCATTAACCCCTGAATGAACAATGTCCATGCTGTGTAACGAGATGAATGTCTTGTGATCCAATAGCCTCATCATTGGGAGGAAGTAATAACTTTATATTGGGTGGATGACAACACACCCAGCCCTCATCAGGGGTCACTTCTACACCTCCTGAGCGGGCACCATTCATAGTCATCTGGAAGTCATCCTCACAACCTCCAGGATGCGATTTGAGGATGTCCTTTCAGAAGCTGGAGTTTTCGGGAAATTCCAGATTTTGTCCCTTATGATCCTCTGTCTCCCCAGAGTCATCCTTCCCCTCCACTTCTTACTGCACATCTTCATCTCTGCTGTGCCACCTCATCACTGCACCTTACCCAACCCTGGCAACCTCAGCCAGGAAGATCTTCTACTTCTCAACATCCCTCAAGAACATGGGGGCTCCTTCAGCTCTTGTGAAATGTTCTCAGAGCCCCAGCTGCTCCAGAACAGATCCCAGGGGGTGAACCGGTCCTGGGTGCAGAGCTGTGACCATGGCTGGGACTACGACCGCTCCACGTTCTCCTCCACTATTGTCACACAGGTACAGCCTCCTAAGAATTAGAAGAATGTCCAAGTCATACACTTTGGTCTTCAGATAATTATCTAATGTGGTCATCAGTGGTTGTTATGCGTGTGGCACTGTAATGTAGTCATCAGTGGTTGTTATGTGTGTGGCCCTGTAATGTAGTCATCAGTGGTTGTTATGTGTGTGGCACTGTAATGTGGTCATAAGTGGTTGTTATGTGTGTGGCACTGTAATGTGGTCATCAGTGGTTGTTATGTGTGTGGCACTGTAATGTGGTCATAAGTGGTTGTTATGTGTGTGGCACTGTAATGTGGTCATCAGTGGTTCTCATGTCTAGGACACTGTAATGTGGTCATCAGTGGTTGTTATGTGTGTGGCACTGTAATGTGGCCATCAGTGGTTGTTATGTGTGTGGCACTGTAATGTGGCCATCAGTGGTTGTTATGTGTGTGGCCCTGTAATGTAGTCATCAGTGGTTGTTATGTGTGTGGCACTGTAATGTGGTCATAAGTGGTTGTTATGTGTGTGGCACTGTAATGTGGTCATCAGTGGTTGTTATGTGTGTGATACTGTAATGTGGTCATCAGTGGTTCTCATGTCTAGGACACTGTAATGTGGTCATCAGTGGTTTGTTATATGTGTGATACTGTATGTGGTCATCAAGTGGTTCTCATGTCTAGGACACTGTAATGTGGTCATCAGTGGTTGTTATGTGTGTGGCACTGCAATGTGGTCATCAGTGGTTGTTATGTGTGTGGCACTGTAATGAGGTCATCAGTGGTTTCTATGTGTGTGGCACTGTAATGTGGTCATCAGTGGTTGTATGTGTGGCACTGTAATGTGGTCATCAGTGGTTGTTATGTGTGTGGCACTGTAATGTGGTCATCAGTGGTTGTTATGTGTGTGGCACTGTAATGTGGTCATCAGTGGTTGTTATGTGTGTGGCACTGTAATGTGGTCATCAGTGGTTGTTATGTGTGTGACACTGTAATGTGTTTCTCATGTCTAGGACACTGTAATGTGGTTATCAGTGGTTGTTATGTGTGTGGCACTGTAATGTGGTCATCAGTGGTTGTTATGTGTGTGGCACTGTAATGTGGTCATCAGTCATTGGACTTCTCTAGAAGACTTGTGGGCAGATATTTCTCTTCTGTTGTGTTTGGACTCAAGGATGTCGCCCGTTTCTTGATATTACCATTATGAGTCTGTCCACAGACATCAGACGGGGTGTCAGTTTTTGAGGTGTAACAGAAGATCCCCCCCTCCAAGTGTCTGTGGTTGTGGACCGGATGTTCACCTATAAAGACTATTTCTCTGATTCTGACAGTGGGATCTGGTGTGTGACAGGAAGTGGATGAACCAGGTGGCGGCCACCTTCTTCTTCTTGGGCCTCACAACTGGATCCCTTATATGTGGATTCCTTTCAGACAGGTGAGCTGTATACCCCTATACCTGTTCATGAAGTCATGTGATCAGCACACCTGTACCGCAATGTCATGTGATCTGTCCACCTGTACTGCAATGTCATGTGATCTGTCCACCTGTACCATTATGTCATGTGATGCGTCCACCTGTACCGCGATGTTATGTGATCCGTCCACCTGTACCGTGATGTCATGTGATCTGTCCACCTGTACCGTGATGTCATGTGATCTGTCCACCTGTACTGTGATGTCATGTGATCTGTCCACCTGTACTGTGATGTTATGTGATCCGTCCACCTGTACCGCGATGTCATGTGATCCGTCCACCTGTACTGTGATGTCATGTGATCGTCCACCTGTACGTGATGTCATGTGATCCGTCCACCTGTACCGTGATGTCATGTGATCTGTCCACCTGTACCGTGATGTCATGTGATCTGTCCACCTGTACCGTGATGTCATGTGATCTGTCCACCTGTACCGTGATGTCATGTGATCTGTCCACCTGTACCGTGATGTCATGTGATCTGTCCACCTGTACTGTGATGTCATGTGATGCGTCCACCTGTACCATTATGTCAGTGCTTCCGTGGTGTTTCTGGCCGTTGTGCCGCACCGCAACAAAGTAGTGCACTGGACTTCCGGATGCGGATCGCGGACCCCCTTCAAATGAATGGGTCCGCGATCCGAATTCGGCGGCCCACTGTCTGTGCCTGTGCATTGTGGACCGTCCACAGCACGGGCACTCCACGGCGCACACGTTTGTGTGCATGAGCCTTTAGGAAGTGATTTCATTGAGAAGAGCCACTGCCTGGGACACAGGAGGGGCCTTATCCGGACAACACCTCTGTGTAAGAGAAGGGTGTGCGCTGGGAGCGTGACCCTCCATGGAGGAGATAAGCGGTGTGTGATCAGTCAGATCTCCACTGCTCGTTCCTTTGTAATGCTCTGTCTCTTCCCAGGTTTGGTCGGAGGAAGATCCTACTGTTTTCCTTCCTGGTGAGCACAGTGTTTGGGGTGATGTCCGCCCTCTTCACCTCATATGTCATGTTCTCCGTCTGTCGGCTGATCTGCGGTGTTGGCCTCATGGGGATGACGCTGATCTCCATCACCTTGGGTGAGCTCATTAGCTGTGTGTGTGTGTAACAGAGTCAGTACATTGCCATCTGCAGATATTGTGCTCAGTCTCAGGGGGTGGACTCCATCTTAGTAAGTACCCCGTGGCTCTGGCATTGATGCTGCCTCTGGTCCTTGTACAGACAGGTTTGTCTCACTGTATAACACTCCTCCTGTCTCCCCGCAGCCCTGGAGTGGACGGACGTTTCACATCGCACCTTCGTTGGCACCATCAGTAGCTTATCATGGACGGCCGGGTACATGGTCCTCGCCTTGCTGGCATACCTGATTAGAGACTGGCGCTGGCTCCTGTTGGCCACCACCTCCCCGTGTCTGCTTGCTATCGCCACCTGGTGGTGAGTGGTGGGGCTACTGTGCTTTCGGTAAATGATAATTTCCTGGCAGAGTAGCAGAGGGACACGGAGTCCAAAAGAGGAAGGCGAAGATGAATGTTATGTCCCCTACAGGTGTGTGTGTGTGGGGGGGATACTAACCAGTGGGCCTATAGATCAGTGAGCCAGTTCAGTCAGAACTTTGCTATTTTTTTGATGGCAAACAAACCCGAACCTTTCCCGGTTAGTTTCGGATGAATTTACTAAAACGCCGTATGGTGCACACAGACAGTCACGGAGAGTCAGTAAATCAAGCTTATTGCCAGGGAGAGTGAAGGGAAAGGCTAGAATTACAAAAAGGAAGGATTGTGTGCGTTACGTGCAATAGAGAGAAGCAGGACAGTGGGCAGACAGGACCTGTGGCTGTGCCTGCTATCAGGGGCACATCAAAAGCAGCTCCCTGTTTCCCCATTTTCACAGAAATCCTTTTTTTTCTGGGGTTCAATTTAATTAACCCTTTCTAAAAACCCGGAGGTTTTTTTTTTTTTCGTTTTGCGCTCCCTGCCTTCACACAGCCATAACTTTTTTTGTTTTTGTGTTCATATAGCTGTATGAGGGCTTGTTTTTGCGGGACAAGTTTTACTTTCCAATGCCACCATTTAATATTGCATATGGTGTAGTGGCAAGCGGGAAAAAAAAATTCCAAATTGGGTGAAGTTGCAAAAAAAACGCAATTCCCCCACAGTTTTACAGGTTTTTTATTTATAGCGTTTGATGTTCACTAAAACTGACCAGTTACTTTCATTCTACAGGTCAGTATGAATCCGGCGATATCTAATATGTATAGCTTTTCTTGCGTTTTGATAACGGAGCTGTATAGGGGCTCATCTTTTGCGGGGCGATCTTAACTTTTCATTGATACCATTCTGGGGTGTGTATGACTTTTTGATCGCTTTTTATTTTTTATTTTTTTAAAAAGCGACAAAAAATGTCGAATCAGCCATTTTGACACTTTTTTGCGTTTTGCTGTTTTCCGTATGGGAAAGAAATTTTTATATTTTTATAGTATGGGCGTTTTCGCACATGGCGATAACCATGATGTGTATTTTTTAAATTTTTTTTTGAATACTTTTATTTTCGGGAAAGGGGGGTGATTTGAACTTTTACGTTTTTTTTATTTTTTTATTTTTTAAAACTTTATTAATTTAATTTTGTTTTACACTTTTTTATAGTTCCTATCTCTGCTTTGAGAGAAGCTCCTGTCTGGCAGTTTTTTTCCAAAAAATATTGACTTGTGCAGGCTCGGCAAGAGCAGAATAAGACATCGACAAACACAAACATAGGCACCACAGCTCTACTGAACCATATAAAGTGGCATCACCCCATCCCGTGGGCAAACAGAGGTGGCAGCCAGCCACTGCAGCAGAAGTTTCCTCCTCCTCTTGGTCCAGCTTGTGGCAGCCAGGCCACATCCACGAGCAGTAATCGTTCACATCTTCATCATCTCTGTCTCCCACTCAGACTCCTCCTCCTCCACCGCTCCATCGTCAGCCATTGATAACGGGATACGTGGCCAGGAAACAGCTCTACACACCCAGCAATCCACAAGCTTAATTCCCACATGGCCAAGTTGCTTGCGGTGCAGTTGCTGCCGTACCATTTAGTAGAGTCTGTTGCCTTTTAGTAAGCTAATGGCCAGTGCTCAGCCTTGCTGGAAGATTCCTAGCCGGCATTTTTTCTCCCAAAAAGCCATCCCTGCTGTCCCTGTTGTGTACTCTCAACGATTTTCGCTGTTTGGCAAGGTTCACGCCATGCTGAACACCTGGAGCAGCTGGTACGGGCAGGAGCAGTACATGTCTTTCACAGCTCATTGGGTCAATGTCTTTTCCAAGAAACAGCGAGGCAGCACCCCGTCAACGAGGCCAGATCCTTTTGATTCCCCCCATGATTGTGTCAGCCTGACTCCCACATCAGGCACTTATCCACCTACTCCTCCTCCTCCATGGACAGCGGGGCACAGGGTCTCTCGCTCCTAACCTATTTCCTTCCTATTACTTGTGTCAAGTCAAGTGTTGCCATGACGTGTTGGACCTGATCGGTCTGGGAGAGAGCACCCGCACTGGTGAGCAGTTGATCAAGTACATGAAGCAGCAAGAATCCCTCTGGCTGCCTCCCTGACGACTCCAAATGGGCAAAGTCGCCAGCGGCAATGGGCATAACATCTTGGACGCCCTGAACCTGGGGGAGATAACACATGCTTCCTGCATGGCGCACGTCATCAACCTTGTAGTGCAACCCTGGCTTGTGCAAAGTACTGGAAAAGTCCAGATAAGTGTCCAAGTATTTCAGCCACTCTTGCGTGATGAGGAATGCTCTCTTGGACCTGTAGCGACTGAACAGCCGCTTCACCGCGTAATCTACAATGTGCCAACTTGCTAGACTTGAAGTGCAGCTGACACATCTTGCTGTCCGTGCTATAGCTGATGGGACATCCAAATGGAATCTGATATGGAGGAGGATAAGGATGATGAGCTGCCACTGCAAGAGGAGGAGTCAGAGGTGGAGGAGCATGAGGATGATGATGATGGCACCAGCCAGGACGCTCACTCTTCTCAATGGGGGGCAAAGCCAGAAAGAACTGGCTCCTTAGGCATGCTGGCCAGAACGGCTACCTGTTCTCTCGCTTGCTTACGCAGTGACAGGCAGATCGGTGACATCAAGCAGTCCGATGATTACTGGATAGCCAAGCTTTTAGACCCTCACTATCAATGCAAAATGGGAGAATGTTTACATTATAAGAAGGACTTAGGAGGCTAGAGGGGGTCATATACCAACTATTAGGGCAATTGGAGCAACTTTGGATCAGCACAAATTGATTCGGGTTCGAACCAAACGTATTCAAAAATTCAGAAAAGTGGACCTAAAACGAATCCCAAGTTATTTGCTTATCTCTAAGAGAGTCCTTGTGCAGAGTACATGACTGGCAGACATTTCTATACTGTCCCCACATGCATGCTGGGCTCACACTGTGCACTCCATTCTCTCTAGGTGGGTCCCAGAGTCGGCTCGATGGCTCCTCACAAAACAGGACTCTACTGCAGCCCATCGATACCTGTCAAGGTGTGCAGAGATGAATGGGAGGCCGGGATTCATCCGCATTTCACCAGAGGTAAAATCCCCCCCAACTAGAGGAGTCGACCAGGACCCCCCCCCCAACCCCCCCACACCCACATATTTACTGAGTCATCACAAACACATCTTACAGCCATAACTAGAATATGCACAATAACCGCGGAACCCCAATTACGGGTCTTCAACACAGTGAAAGCCAGAAATCTCCCCAGGGAGGAAAAACCAAGCAAAGGGATGTCGAGGTTTTAGAGATAACCAGATCCACCATATTACGTCGCCTCCATGTCAAGATCCAGCATTGTTACAAACCTTATGAATGTGAAAAGAGTAAAAACTTAAACCACCACTAGAGGGAGCTCACTACATACAGATTATACAGCCACCACTAGAGGGAGCTCACTACATACAGATTATACAGCCACCACTAGAGGGAGCTCACTACATACAGATTATACAGCCACCACTAAAGGGAGCTCACGACATACAGATTATACAGCCACCACTAGAGGGAGCTCACTACATACAGATTATACAGCCACCACCACTATAGGGAGCTCACTACATACAGATTATACAGCCACCACTAGAGGGAGTTCACTACATACGGATTATACAGACAATACTAGAGGGAGCACACTACATAGAGATTATACAGCCACCACTAGAGGGAGCTCACTACATACAGATTATACAGCTACCACTAGGGGGAGCTCACTACATACAGATTTATACAGCCACCACTAAAGGGGGTCACTACATACAGATTATACAGTCACCACTAGAGGGAGCTCACTACATACAGATTATACAGCCACCACTAGAGGGAGCTCACTACATACAGATTATACAGTCACAACTAGAGGGAGCTCACTACCTACAGATTATACAGTCACCACTAGAGGGAGCTCACTGCATACAGATTATAACAGTCACCACTAGAGGGAGCTCACTACATACAGATTATACAGCCACCACTAGAGGGAGCTCACTACATACAGATTATACAGCCACCACTAGAGGGAGCTCATACATACAGATTATACAGCCACCACTAGGGGGAGCTCACTACATACAGATTATACAGCCACCACTAGAGGGAGCTCACTACATACAGATTATACAGCCACCACTAGGGGAGCTCACTACATACAGATTATACAGCCACCACTAGAGGGAGCTCACTACATAAAGATTATATAACCACCACTAGAGGGAGCTCACTACATACAGATTATACAGTCACCACTAAAGGGGGATCACTACATACAGATTATACAGTCACCACTAGAGGGAGCTCACTACATGTAGACTATACAGCCTCCACTAGAGGAAGCTCACTATATACAGATTATACAGCCACAACTAGAGGGAGCTCACTATATACAGATTATACAGCCAGTACTAGAGGGAGCTTACTATATACAGAATATACATCCACCACTAGAGGGAGCTCACTACATACAGATTATACAGTCACCACTAGAGGGAGCTCAATACATACAGATTATACATCCACCACTAAAGGGAGCTCACTACATACAGATTATACAGCCACCACTAGTGGGAGCTCACTACATATGGATCATACAGTCACCACTAGTGGGAGCTCACTACATACAGATTATACAGCCACCACTAGAGGGAGCTCATTACATACAGATTATACAGCCACCACTAGAGGGAGCTCAATACATAGAGATTATACAGCCGACACTAGAGGGAGCTCACTACATACAAATTATACATCCACCATTAGAGGGAGCTCACTGCATACAGATTATACAGTCACCACTAGAGGGAGCTCACTACATACAGATTATACAGCCACCACTAGAGGGAGCTCACTACATACAGATTATACAGTCACCACTAGGGGGCGCTCACTACATATGGATCATACAGTCACCACTAGGGGGAGCGCACTACATACAGATTATACAGCCACCACTAGAGGGAGCACATTACAGATTATACAGCCACCACTAGAAAGAGCTCAATACATAGAGATTATACAGCCGCCACTAGAGGGAGCTCACTACATACAAATTATACAGTCACCACTAGAGGGAGCTCACTACATATGGATCATACAGTCACCACTAGTGGGAGCTCACTACATACAGATTATACAGCCGCCACTAGAGGGGGCTCACTACATACAGATTATACAGCCGCCACTAGAGGGAGCTCATTACATACAGATTATACAGCCACCACTAGAGGGAGCTCAATACATAGAGATTATACAGCCGCCACTAGTGGGAGCTCACTACATACATATTATACA
Organism: Rhinella marina; assembly: GCA_900303285.1. Lineage (NCBI taxonomy): Eukaryota > Metazoa > Chordata > Amphibia > Anura > Bufonidae > Rhinella > Rhinella marina. Next base: position 41,027 of record ONZH01022470.1, read on the forward strand.
GCCACCACTAGAGGGAGCTCACTACATACAGATTATACAGCCACCACTAGAGGGAGCTCACTACATACAGATTATACAGCCACCACTAGAGGGAGCTCACTACATACAGATTATACAGCCACCACTAGAGGAAGCTCACTACATACAGATTATACATCCACCACTAGGGGGAGCTCACTACATACAGATTATACAGCCACCACTAGGGAGAGCTCATTACATGCAGATTATACAACCACCACTAGGGGGGCTCATTACATAAAGATTATACAGCCACCAGTAGAGGGAGCTCACTAGATACAGATTATACAGTCACCAGTAGAGGGACCTCACTACATACAGATTATACAGTCACCACTAGGGGGAGCTCACTACATACAGATTATATAGCCACCAGTAGAGGGAGCTCACTACATAAAGATTATACAGTCACCACTAGGGGGAGCTCATTACATACAGATTATACAGCCACCACTAGAGGGAGCTCACTACATACAGATTATACAGCCACCACTAGAAGGAGCTCACTACATACAGATTATACAGCCACCACTAGAGGGAGCTCACTAGATACGGATTATACAGACACCACTAGAGGGAGCTCAGGACATTACTGCATACAGATATATACAACACCACTAGAGGGAGCTCACTACATAAAAATTATACATCCACCACTAGAGGAAGCTCACTGCATACAGATTATACAGCCACAACTAGGGGGAGCTCATTACATACTGATTATACAGCCACCACTATGGGGAGCTCATTACATACAGATTATACAACCACCACTAGGGTGCTCATTACATACAGATTATACAGCCACCAGTAGAGGGAGCTCACTAGATACAGATTATACAGTCACCAGTAGAGGGAGCTCACTACATACAGATTATACAGTCACCACTAGGGGGAGCTCACTACGTACAGATTATACAGCCACCACTAGGGGGAGCTCGACTACATACAGATATACAGCCACCACTAGGGGGAGCTCACTTACATACAGATTTAACAGCCACCACTAGGGGGAGCTCACTGCATTACCGATTATACAGCCATCCACTAGGGGAGCTCATTACATACAGATTATACAGCCACCAGTAGAGGGAGCTCACTACATACAGATTATACAGCCACCACTAGGGGGCTCATTACATACAGATTATACAGCCACCAGTTAGAGGGAGCTCACTAGATACAGATTATACAGTCACCACTAGGGGGAGCTCATTACATACAGATTATACAGCCACCACTAGAGGGAGCTCACTACATACAGATTATACAGCCACCACTAGAAGGAGCTCACTACATACAGATTATACAGCCACCACTAGAGGGAGCTCACTAGATACGGATTATACAGACACCACTAGAGGGAGCTCAGGACATTACTGCATACAGATATATACAACACCACTAGAGGGAGCTCACTACATAAAAATTATACATCCACCACTAGAGGAAGCTCACTGCATACAGATTATACAGCCACAACTAGGGGGAGCTCATTACATTACTGATTATACAGCCACCACTATGGGAGCTCATTACATACAGATTATACAAACCACACTAGGGGTGCTCATTACATACAGATTATACAGCCACCAGTAGAGGGAGCTCACTAGATACAGATTATACAGTCACCAGTAGAGGAGCTCACTACATTACAGATTATACAGTCACCACTAGGGGAGCTCACTACGTACAGATTATACAGCCACCACTAGGGGGAGCTCACTACATACAGATTATACAGCCACCACTAGGGGGAGCTCACTACATACAGATTATACAGCCACCACTAGGGGGAGCTCACTGCATACCGATTATACAGCCATCACTAGGGGGAGCTCATTACATACAGATTATACAGCCACCAGTAGAGGGAGCTCACTACATACAGATTATACAGCCACCACTAGGGGGGGCTCATTACATACAGATTATACAGCCACCAGTAGAGGGAGCTCACTAGATACAGATTATAGAGTCACCAGTAGAGGGAGCTCACTACATACAGATTATACAGTCACCACTAGGGGGAGCTCACTACATACAGATTATACAGCCACCACTAGGGGGAGCTCATTACATACAGATTATACAGCCACCACTAGGGGGAGCTCACTACATACAGATTATACAATCACCACTAGGGGAGCTCATTACATACAGGTTATACAGCCACCACTAGAGGGAGCTCACTAGATACAGATTATACAACCAACACAAGAGGGAGCTCACTACATACAGATTATACATCCACCACTAGAGGGAGCTCACTACATATAGATTATACAACCTAGACTTGAGGGAGCACACTATATGTAGACTATACAGCCACCACTAGAGGGAGCTCACTACATACAGATTATACAGTCACCACTAGAGGGAGCTCACTACATGTAGACTATACAACCAACACAAGAGGGAGCTCACTATATACAGATTATACAGCCACCACTAGAGGGAACTCACTATATACAGATTTATACAGCCAGCACTAGAGGGAGTTTTACTATATACAGAATATACATCCACCACTAGAGGGAGCTCACGTACAATACAGGATTAAATACCGCCACCACTAGAGGGAGCTCACTACATACAGATTATACAGTCACTACTACAGGGAGCTCACTACATACAGATTATTATTAGCCACCCACTAGAGGGGCGTTCACTACATACAGATTATACAGCCACCACCACTAGAGGAGCTCACTACATACAGATTATACAGCCACCAGTAGGGGGAGCTCACTACATACAGATTATACAGCCACCACTAAAGGGGGTCACTACATACAGATTATACAGTCACCACTAGAGGGAGCTCACTATATACAGATTATACAGCCACAACTAGAGGGAGCTCACTACATACAGATTATACAGCCACCACTAGAGGGAGCTCACTACATACAGATTATACAGTCACAACTAGAGGGAGCTCACTACATACAGATTATACAGTCACCACTAGAGGGAGCTCACTGCATACAGATTATACAGTCACCCACTAGAGGGAGCTCACTACATACAGATTATACAGCCACCACTAGAGGGAGCTCACTACATACAGATTATACAGCCACCACTAGAGGGAGCTCAGTACATACAGATTATACAGCCACCACTAGGGGGAGCTCACTACATACAGATTATACAGCCACCACTGAGGGAGCTCACTGCATACAGATTATACAGCCACCACTAGGGGAGCTCACTACATACAGATTATACAGCTACCACTAGAGGGAGCTCACTACATACAGATTATACAACCACCACTAGAGGGAGCTCACTACATACAGATTATACAGTCACCACTAAAGGGGGATCACTACATACAGATTATACAACCTAGACTAGAGGGAGCTCACTACATACAGATTATACAGTCACCACTAGAGGGAGCTCACTACATGTAGACTATACAGCCACCACTAGAGGAAGCTCACTATATACAGATTATACAGCCACAACTAGAGGGAGCTCACTATATACAGATTATACAGCCAGTACTAGAGGGAGCTTACTATATACAGAATATACATCCACCACTAGAGGGAGCTCACTACATACAGATTATACAGTCACCACTAAAGGGAGCTCACTACATACAGATTATACAGCCACCACTAGTGGGAGCTCACTACATATGGATCATACAGTCACCACTAGTGGGAGCTCACTACATACAGATTATACAGCCACCACTAGAGGGAGCTCATTACATACAGATTATACAGCCACCACTAGAGGGAGCTCAATACATAGAGATTATACAGCCGACACTAGAGGGAGCTCACTACATACAAATTGTACATCCACCATTAGAGGGAGCTCACTGCATACAGATTATACAGTCACCACTAGAGGGAGCTCACTACATACAGATTATACAGGCACCACTAGAGGGAGCTCACTACATACAGATTATACAGTCACCACTAGGGGGCGCTCACTACATATGGATCATACAGTCACCACTAGGGGGAGCGCACTACATACAGATTATACAGCCACCACTAGAGGGAGCACATTACAGATTATACAGCCACCACTAGAAGAGCTCAATACATAGAGATTATACAGCCGCCACTAGAGGGAGCTCACTACATACAAATTATACAGTCACCACTAGAGGGAGCTCACTACATATGGATCATACAGTCACCACTAGTGGGAGCTCACTACATACAGATTATACAGCCGCCACTAGAGGGGGCTCACTACATACAGATTATACAGCCGCCACTAGAGGGAGCTCATTACATACAGATTATACAGCCACCACTAGAGGGAGCTCAATACATAGAGATTATACAGTCACCACTAGTGGGAGCTCACTACATACATATTATACAGCCACCACTAGAGGGAGCTCATTACATACAGATTATACAGCCACCACTAGAGGGAGCTCACTACATACAGATTATACAGCCACCACTAGAGGGAGCTCACTACATACAGATTATACAGCCACCAATAGAGGGAGCTCACTACATACAGATTATACAGCCACCACTAGGGGGAGCTCACTACATACAGATTATACAGCCACCACTAGGGAGAGCTCATTACATGCAGATTATACAACCACCACTAGGGGGGCTCATTACATAAAGATTATACAGCCACCAGTAGAGGGAGCTCACTAGATACAGATTATACAGTCACCAGTAGAGGGACCTCACTACATACAGATTATACAGTCACCACTAGGGGGAGCTCACTACATACAGATTATACAGCCACCAGTAGAGGGAGCTCACTACATAAAGATTATACAGTCACCACTAGGGGGAGCTCATTACATACAGATTATACAGCCACCACTAGAGGAGCTCACTACATACAGATTATACAGCCACCACTAGAGGGAGCTCACTAGATACGGATTATACAGACACCACTAGAGGGAGCTCAGGACATTACTGCATACAGATATATACAACACCACTAGAGGGAGCTCACTACATAAAAATTATACATCCACCACTAGAGGAAGCTCACTGCATACAGATTATACAGCCACTACTAGGGGGAGCTCATTACATACTGATTATACAGCCACCACTATGGGGAGCTCATTACATACAGATTATACAACCACCACTAGGGGTGCTCATTACATACAGATTATACAGCCACCAGTAGAGGGAGCTCACTAGATACAGATTATACAGTCACCAGTAGAGGGAGCTCACTACATACAGATTATACAGTCACCACTAGGGGGAGCTCACTACATACAGATTATACAGCCACCACTAGGGGGAGCTCACTACATACAGATTATACAGCCACCACTAGGGGGAGCTCACTACATACCGATTATACAGCCATCACTAGGGGGAGCTCATTACATACAGATTATACAGCCACCGGTAGAGGGAGCTCACTACATACAGATTATACAGCCACCACTAGGGGGAGCTCATTACATACAGATTATACAACCACCGCTAGGGGGGCTCATTACATACAGATTATACAGCCACCAGTAGAGGGAGCTCACTAGATACAGATTATACAGTCACCAGTAGAGGGAGCTCACTACATACAGATTATACAGTCACCACTAGGGGGAGCTCACTACATACAGATTATACAGCCACCACTAGGGGGAGCTCATTACATACAGATTATACAGCCACCACTAGGGGGAGCTCACTACATACAGATTATACAGTCACCACTAGTGGGAGCTCATTACATACAGGTTATACAGCCACCACTAGAGGGAGCTCACTAGATACAGATTATACAACCAACACAAGAGGGAGCTCACTACATACAGATTATACATCCACCACTAGAGGGAGCTCACTACATATAGATTATATAACCTAGACTTGAGGGAGCACACTATATGTAGACTATACAGCCACCACTAGAGGGAGCTCACTACATACAGATTATACAACCAACACAAGAGGGAGCTCACTGTATACTGATTATACAGCCACAACTAGAGGGAGCTCACTATATACAGATTGTACAGCCACCACTAGAGGGAGCTTACTATATACAGAATATACATCCACCACTATAGGGAGCTAACTACATACAGATTATACAGTCACCACTAGAGGGAGCTCACTACATAAAGATTATATAGCCACCACTAGAGGGAGCTCACTACATACAGATTATGCAGCCACCACTAGAGGGAGCTCACTACATACAGATTATACAGTCACCACTAGAGGGAGCTCACTACATGTAGACTATACAGCCACCACTAGAGGGAGCTCACTACATACAGATTATACAACCAACACAAGAGGGAGCTCACTATATACAGATTATACAGCCACCACTAGAGGGAACTCACTATATACAGATTATACAGCCAGCACTAGAGGGAGTTTACTATATACAGAATATACATCCACCACTATAGGGAGCTCACTACATACAGATTATACAGCCACCACTAGAGGGAGCTCACGACATACAGATTATACCGCCACCACTAGAGGGAGCTCACTGCATACAGATTATACAGTCACTACTACAGGGAGCTCACTACATACAGATTATATAGCCACCACTAGAGGGGCGTTCACTACATACAGATTATACAGCCACCACCACTAGGGGGAGCTCACTACATACAGATTATACAGCCACCACTAGAGGGAACTCACTACATACAGATTATACAGTCACCACTAGAGGGAGCTCACTACATACAGATTATACAGCCACCACTAGAGGGAGCTCACTACATACAGATTATACAGCCACCACTAGGGGGAGCTCACTATATACAGATTATACAGCCACCACTAGAGGGAGCTCACTACATATATATTATACAGCACCAATACACTGTCTTGGTATACACAGTGTCCTGGTATATATAAAAACTTGTAAGTGTATATCTAGGTTTCAGTATGTAGCACAACAGAATGTGATTCCTGGGAGATACACCATGGCGGTTTTTAGCAGTAGAATATCCGCCATTTTGTTTTTCACTTGAGTAGCAGTGTCCTGTCCTTGTCTATATTGTGTGGGGCTGTGGAATGGACATGCGGATGACAGCAGCTTGCAGTCAGTGCGCATCCAATCTGCTAAAAATGAGGCCCAAACAACTGGTCGTGTGCCTGAGCCCGAACCGAGCGCCATCTACCCACCCACTTCCCCCTCCCAGCGCTCAGGGCTCCAGCCGTTGCCTTTAGTGTAAGAAGTTTTGGGTTTCAGACTCGGAAGAGACAATTTAAAAATCCTGACTGAATGAAAGTTAATGGGGTCATCCAGTCATCCATCCTTAGGACAGGTCATCCATATCAGGTCGGCGGGGCCCAGCAACCAGCTGCTCCAAGGAGCCACACACTGGAGCAGCCCTTTATGTGGAGGAGTGTGTGTGGGAAGTTGTGGTGCACGGATGGCGATAATTATTTTCTTCCCTCCATGGTCCAGGTCCTCCAGAAGACGGTCTCGGTGGAGAGCAGGAAGTATAATTTCTGGGATCTTGTGCGGACGCGTCAGCTCAGGAAGAACACCCTGTGTCTGGGAATCATGTGGTAGGACACCCGTCATCCCCTCCAATTAATGAGGTGTTAATGAGTGCATCAGAGAGCGTGAGGTGCCTCCCAATCCTCTCCTACTACTGACAGCCTCCCAATCTTCTCCTCCTACTGACAGCCTCCCAATTTTCTCCTACTACTGACAGCCTCCCAATCTTCTCCTACTACTGACAGCCTCCCAATCTTCTCCTCCTACTGACAGCCTCCCAATCTTCTCCTCCTACTGACAGCCTCCCAATTTTCTCCTTCTACTGACAGCCTCCCAATCTTCTCCTACTACTGACAGCCTCCCAATCCTCTCCTACTACTGACAGCCTCCCAATCTTTCTCCTCCTACTGACAGCCTCCCAATTTTCTCCTACTACTGACGCCTCCCAATCTTCTCCTACTACTGACAGCCTCCCAATCTTCTCCTACTACTGACAGCCTCCCAATCTTCTCCTACTACTGACAGCCTCCCAATCTTCTCCTCCTACTGACAGCCTCCCAATCTTCTCCTCCTACTGACAGCCTTCCAATCTTCTTCTCCTACTGACAGCCTCTCAATCTTCTCCTCCTTTTGACAGCCTTCCATCTTCTCCTACTGACAGCCTCCCAATCTTCTCCTCCTACTGAGACCCTCCCAATCTTCTGCTCATTACTGACGGCCTCCCAACCTTCTCCTACTACTGACAGCCTCCCAATCATCTCCTCCTACTGACAGCCTCCCAATCTTCTCCTGCCTACTGACAGCCTCCCAATCTTCTCCTTCCTACTGACAGTCTCCCAATCTTCTCCTCCTACTGACAGCCTCCCAACCTTCTCCTCCACTGACAGTCTCCCAATCTTTCTCCTCCTACTGACAGCCTCACAATCTTCTCCTACTACTGACAGCCTCACAATCTTCTCCTCCTACTGACAGCCTCCCAATCTTCTCCTACTACTGACAGCCTCCCAATCTTCTCCTACTACTGACAGCCTCCCAATCTTCTCCTCCTATTGACAGCTTACCAATCTTCTCCTACTGACAGCCTCCCAATCTTTTCCTCCTACTGACAGCCCCCCAATCTTCTCCTCCTACTGACAGCCGCCCAATCTTCTCCTCCTACTGACAGCCGCCCAATCTTCTCCTCCTACTGATAGCCTCCCAATCTTCTCCCCCTACTGACAGCCTCCCAATCTTCTCCTCCTACTGACAGCCTCCCAATCTTCTCCTCCTACTGACAGCCTCCCAATCTACTCCTCCTACTGACAGCCTCTCAATCTTCTCCTACTACTGACAGCCTACCAATCTTCTCCTACTGACAGCCTCTCAATCTTCTCCTACTACTGACAGCCTCCCAACCTTCTCCTCCTACTGACAGCCTCCCAACCTTCTCCTCCTACTGACAGCCTCCCAACCTTCTCCCTCCTACTGACAGCCTCCCAACTTCTCCTCCTACTGACGGCCTCACCAATCTTCTCCTACTACTGACAGCCTCCCAACCTTCTCCTACCTACTGACAGCCTCCCGAACATCTCCACCCTACTGAGACAGCCTACCAATCTTCCCCTACTGACAGCCTCCCATCTTCTCCTCCTACTGACAGCCTCCCAATCTTCTCCTCTTACTGACAGCCTCCCGATCTTCTCCTCCTACTGACAGCCACCCAATCTTCTCCTACTGACAGCCTCATGATTTTTTTCCTCCTACTGACAGCCTCCCAATCTTCTCCTCCTACTAACAGCCTCCCAATCTTCTCCTCCTACTGACAGCCAACCTTCTCCTCCTACTGACAGCCTCCCAATCTTCTGCTCGTACTGACAGCCTCCCGATCTTCCTCCCCCTCCCTACTGACCAGCCTCTCGATCTTCTCCCCCTACTGACAGGCCTCCGATCTTCTCCCCCTACTGACAGCCTCCCAATCTTCTCCTACTGACAGCCTCCCAATCTTCTCCTCCTACTGACAGCCTCCCAATCTTCTCCTACTGACAGCCTCCCAATCTTCTCCTCCTACTGACAGCCTCCCAATCTTCTCCTACTGACAGCCTCCAGATTTTTTTCCTCCTACTGACAGCCTCCCTATCTTCGGCTCGTACTGACATCCTCCCGATCTTCCCCTCCTACTCACTCTCCCGATCTTCTGCTCCTACTGACAGCCTCCCAATCTTCTCCTCCTACTGACAGCCTCCCAATCTACTCCTCCTACTGACAGCCTCCCAATCTACTCCTCCTACTGACAGCCTCCCAATCTTCTCCTCCTACTGACAGCCTCCCAATCTTCTTCTACTAGTGACAGCCTCCTAATCTTCTCCTCCTACTGACAGACTCCCAATCTTCTCCTACTGACAGGCCTCCCAATCTTCTCCTCCTACTGACAGCCTCCCAATCTTCTCCTCTTACTGACAGCCTCCCAATCTTCTCCTCCTACTGACAGCCTCCCAATCTTCTCCTCCTACTGACAGCCTCCCAATCTTCTCCTCCTACTGACAGCCTCCCAATCTTCTGCTCCTACTGACAGCCTCCCGAACATCTCCACCTACTGACAGCCTCCCAATCTTCTAAACCTACTGACAGCGTCCGACTCTTCTTCTCCTGACAGCCTCCATCCTCCGGGTTCAGGTGGCGTCTCCCTCGCCTGTCACTGCAACCCTTTCACTAAGGCTACCTTCACATCTGTCTTCTCCAGCATAGAATATCCTACTGAGTTCTTCAGATCACTGCTGTCTGCCTGCCGGACCCCATTGTTTATAATGGCGTCCGTTGGAGATCCGGCTGCTAACCGGCAAATTTGTTTGGAATTCGTTGAATGAAAACTGCTGCACGCAATAGACTCGGCTCCTGGGAGCCCAAATAGTATACATTCAGAAGTCCGGCTCTCCTCAAGAGCAATAGCTGAAGAGTGAAGGCGACAGGCTGAGGGTGGTATGAACTCAAGAGGCCATGTTTTGTGTAACAGCTCGGGGTCACCTAGCTCTCAGGGGTCACCATCTCCTGACTTTAGACGGCTGGCACCTTAAAGGGCATGCACATTACATTGTGCTTATTTTGACCTATATATCATTTTTACATTGGTCTTTATTACAAATCTGGAGCCTTTTCTCCTTACAGAGCTGAGATGCTCTAGAAGCAGGATCTGAATTGTCTCTCTGCTCCGTCAGGCAGGGAGCTGACGGCCCCTTATCTCTGCTCTCTGACATTATAAACACTCATTATCGTTCAGTCCTCATCTTGTTGATAAGATCGTGGCTTAAATAAGTGTTTCTGACCTCTTAGTAGTTTAGAGATAAGGTTTATAAAATGACCGACCAAAGTGAAAGTGAAAGTACCCGTCACACAGCTAGACAAACAGTTAACCCTTTGTGACTGAAAAGCTCAAAATTTTAATCAAGGCCAATTGGAAAAAATGATTTTTAGCCCAAAATGAGTAAAATGCAATCATAAAAAAATGTGCCTCTGAATGTGTATATGCCCTTTAAGGAGCGGCTCCAGCACAATGGATGGGGGTGCTCACCGGCCACAGACAGCTGCGCCATCTCCTTCACAGCAGTCACTGTCACAGATTGCCAAGTGTCTTCTGCTGCTGTGCCTCCTGCCAACCTCCGCACTGGCAACCATGACCAAAAACTAATGTCTCAGTTGTCGTGTGGAATGTTAGGAGGCTCAGAAGGACAGCAGCTTTAGGAGCACCCCCTGCTTATTACACTGGGGAGGATAAGACAGGAGTGTGGCTTTGGTTCCTTTGAAAATGACTGGCGCCTCCAAAGTGTTTGTGGCCGATGAGAGGAATGAAATCAGACGGAGCTCATGTCATAGAATGGTGGTAGCTGTGTGGGTGGGGTCGACAGGCACCATTCGGAACTAGACTGGGGTCTGTGGGGTCCATGGTGGAACCTTAACATTGCCAATTTTTAGGACACAGGACACTTTAGACCTGACCTGCCTCCCCCCAACCCCGTCAGGGGATTGGGGAGTAAAGAGTTTATTATTTTATTTTATTTTATTATTTTATGGCCACAAGAAACATTATTATTTACTATGGGGAACGAGGGAGATTGTTATTATTAAGTAGGTGCTAGGGGCACATATTCCACAGCGCTGTACAGACATTCTCATCACTTCTATATAACTGACATATTCCACAGCGTTGTACAGACATTCTCATCACTTCTATATCAATGACATATTCCACAGCGTTGTACAGACATTCTCATCACTTCTATATCACTGACATATTCCACAGCGCTGTACAGACATTCTCATCACTTCTATATCACTGACATATTCCACAGCACTGTACAGACATTCTCATCACTTATATATATCACTGACATATTCCACAGTGCTGTACAGACATTCTCATCCCTTATATATCACTGACATATTCCACAGTGCTGTACAGACATTCTCAATCACTATCTATATCACTGACATATTCCACAGCACTGTACAGACATTCTCATCACTTATATATATCACTGACATATTCCACAGTGCTGTACAGACATTCTCATCCCTTCTATAATCACTGACAATATTCCACAGTGCTGTACAGACATTCTCATCACTTCTATATCACTGACATATTCCACAGCACTGTACAGACATTCTCATTCACTTCTATATCACTGACATATTCCACAGCACTGTACAGACATTCTCATCACTTCTATATCACTGACATATTCCACAGCACTGTACAGACATTCTCATCACTTCTATATCACTGACATTTTCCACAGCACTGTACAGACATTCTCATCACTTATATATCACTGACATATTCCCACAGCGCTGTACAGACATTCTCATCACTTATATCACTGACATATTCCACAGCGCTGTACAGACATTCTCATCACTTCTATATCACTGACATATTCCACAGCACTGTACAGACATTCTCATCACTTATATATCGCTGACATATTCCCACAGCGCTGTACAGACATTCTCATCACTTATATATCACTGACATATTCCACAGCTCTGTAAAGACATTCTCATCACTTATATATCACTGACATATTCCACAGCACTGTACAGACATTACTCATCACTTCTATATCACTGACATATTCCACAGCGCTGTACAGACATTCTATCATCACTTCTATATCACTGAAATATTCCACAGCGCTGTACAGACATTCTCATCACTTATATATCACTGACATATTCCACAGCTCTGTACAGACATTCTCATCCCTTTCTATATCACTGACATATTCCACAGCCTGTACAGACATTCTCATCACTTATATATATCACTGACATATTCCACAGCGCTGTACAGACAATTCTCATCACTTATATATCACTGACATATTCCACAGCGCTGTACAGACATTTCATCATTATATATCCACTGACATATTCCACAGCTCTGTACAGACATTCTCATCACTTTATATCACTGACATATTCCACAGCTCTGTACAGACATTCTCATCACTTCTATATCACTGACATATTCCACAGCGCTGTACAGACATTCTCATCACGCTTGCTGACATATTCCACAGCGCGTACAGACATTCTCATCACTTATATATTCACTGTACATATTCCACAGCGCTGTACAGACATTCTCATCACTTATATCACTGACACTGAACATATTCCACAGCGCTGTACAGACATTCTCATCTTTCTATATCACTGAAATATTCACAGCGCTGTAGCATTCTCATCACTTATATATCACTGACATATTCCACGGCGCTGTATCAGACATTCTCATCACTTATATAATCCTGACATATTCACAGCTCTTACAGACATTTTCATCCCTTCTATATCACTGACATATCCACCAGCTGTACAGACATTCTCATCACTTATATATCACTGACATATTCCATGCGCTGTACAGAAATTCCTCATCATTTATTCATATCACTGACATATTCCACACTCTGTAACAGACTTTTCATCATTTTATATCACTGACATATTCCACAGCTCTGTACAGACATTCTCATCACTTCTATATCACTGACATATTCCACAGCGCTGTACAGACATTCTCATCACTTATATATCACTGACATATTCCACAGCGCTGTACAGACATTCTCATCATTTATATATCACTGACATATTCCACAGCACTGTACAGTAAAGAAGCCTTGTATATACCCGTCCCCTTTTTCTACTAAGACCACGTCCGGAGGTGACTGCTCTACCGATTCACAGTTCTTACAGTAAAGAAGCTTTGATGCTTCTGGAGACTAAACTTTTTCTTCTCCAGTCGGAGGCAGCGCCCCCTTGTTTTTTAAAGGCATTTTAAACGGAAAACCTATTCCCCAAATTTGTGGCAGGGCCCAATTATATATTTGTACAGGTTAATCGTGTCTCCTCGTAGAGGTCTCTTCTCAGCACTAAATAAATATAATTCTTCTAATCTTCCCCCATAACTCAGACCCTTCAGGCCCCTCATCAGTTTAGTCGCTCTCCTCTGTACTCTCTCCAGCTCCAGGGCATCCTTTCTATGGACTGGTGCCCAGAACTGAACTGCATATTCCAGATGAGGCCGCACCAACGCTTTGTATAGCAGTAATATTACATCCCTGCACCGCGAGTCCATGCCTCATTTACTGCATGACAATATCCTGGTGGCCTTAGAAGCAGCTGATTGACATTGTGCTGTTATTTTATCTACCATCTACAAGGAATCCAAATCCTTCTCACTGGAATGACTCTCCAGTGTTACTCCTCCTAGGACATATGAGGTACGTAGATTATTAGTACCTGATCCTTCTCTACAAGTGACTCTCCAGTGTTACTCCTCCTAGGACATATGATGTAGAAAGTCTCACACCTGAAAATGGTGACTGCACTAGGTGACCGCTGCTGTCAACCAATAATCTGGATGTCTGTGACGTGTACCCCTAAGTCTGCATGAGAAATCCCAGCTTTCCTCACGCCCTGATGGTGACTTTCTTGCAGGTTCGGAGTCGCCTTCAGTTATTATGGCATTAGCTTCCAGGTCACCGGCTTCAGCCTCAGCCCCTTCCTCACTCACTTCATCTTTGGTGCCATCGAAATTCCAGCAAAGTTAGGAGTCTACCTCCTACTGGACCGCATTGGGCGCAAAAAGTGCCAAGGGGGGTCCCTAATTATCACAGGCGCCTGTATAGGAATCACGTGCCTCACACCTCCAGGTAACCACTCTACTATCCCCGTATACCCTCACATACCTCACACCTCCAGGTAACCTCTCTACTATCCCCCGTATACCCTCACATACCTCACACCTCCAGGTAACCTCTCTACTATCCCCGTATACCCTCACATACCTCACACCTCCAGGTAACCTCTCTACTATCCCGTATACCCTCACATACCTCACACCTCCAGGGTAACCTCTTCACTACTACCCTCCCCCAGTATCTCTACCCTCACATACCTCATACCTCACACCTCCAACCTCACCTCTCTACTATCCCCGTATACCCTCACATACCTCACACCTCCAGGTAACCTCTCTACTATCCCCGTATACCCTCACATACCTCACACCTCCAGGTAACCTCTCTACTATCCCCGTATACCCTCACATACCTCACACCTCCAGGTAACCTCTCTCTAACTATCCCGTATACCCTCACATACCCACACCCCAGGTAACCTCCTACTATCCCCCGTATACCCTACATACCTCACACCTCCCAGGTAAACCTCTCTCTAATCTATCCCCCGTATACCCTCACATACCTCACACCTCCAGGTAACCTCTCTACTATCCCCTATACCCTCACATACCTCACACCTCCACGTTAACCTCTCTACTATCCCCGTATACCCTCACATACCTCACACCTCCAGTAACCTCTCTACTATCCCCGTATACCCTCACATACCTCACACCTCCACCTCCAGGTAACCTCTCTACTATCCCCCGTATACCCTTCACATACCTCACACCTCCAGGTAACCTCTCTACTATCCCCCCTACTACCTACCCTCACATACCTCACACCTCCAGGTAACCTCTCTACTATCCCCGTATACCCTCACATACCTCACACCTCCAGTAACCTCTCTACTATCCCCGTATACCCTCACATACCTCACACCTCCAGTAACCTCTCTAACTATCCCCGTATACCCTCACATACTCACACTCCAGGTAACCTCTCCTAATCTACCTTACCTCACACCTCCAGGTTAACCTATACTCTACTATCCCCCGTATACCCTCACATACCTCACACCTCCAGGTAACCTCTCTACTATCCCCCCGTATACCCTCACATACCTCACACCTCCAGGTAACCTCACTACTATCCCCCGTAACCTACCCTCAACACATACCTCACACCTCCAGGTAACCTCTCTACTATCCCCCGTATAACCCTCACACCATACCTCACACTCTCCAGGTAACCTCCTCTACTATCCCCTATACCCTCACATACCTCACACCTCCAGGTAACCTCTCACTATCCCCCGTATACCCTCACATACCTCACACCTCCAGGTAACCTCTCTACTATCCCCGTTATACCCTCACATACCTCACACCTCCAGGTAACCTCTCTACTATCCCCGGTATACCCACATACCTCACACCTCCAGTAACCTCACTACTATCCCCTTATACCCTCACATACCTCACACCTCCAGGTAACCTCTCTACTATCCCCGTATACCCTCACATACCTCACACCTCCAGGTAACCTCTCTACTATCCCCCGTATACCCTCACATACCTCACACCTCCAGGTAACCTCACCACTATCCCCCTTATACCCTCACATACCTCACACCTCCAGGTAACCTCTCTACTATCCCCCGTATACCCTCACATACCTCACACTCCAGGTAACCTCTTACTATCCCCGTATACCCTCACATACCTCCACCTCCAGGTAACCTCTCTACTATCCCCCGTATACCCTCACATACCTCACACCTCCAGGTAACCTCTCTACTATCCCCCGTATACCCTCACATACCTCACACCTCCAGGTAACCTTCTACTATCCCCGTATACCCTCACATACCTCACACCTCCAGTAACCTCACTATCCTATACCCTCATACCTCACACCTCCAGGTAACCTCTCTACTATCCCCGTATACCCTCACATACCTCACACCTCCAGGTAACCTCTCTACTATCCCCCGTATACCCTCACATACCTCACACCTCCAGGTAACCTCTCACTACTATCCCCCTTATACCCTCACATACCTCACACCTCCAGGTAACCTCACCACTATCCCCCGTATATCTACCTCACATACCCCGTATACCCCTCACATACCTCCACCTCCAGGTAACCTCTCTACTATCCCCCGTATACCCTCACATACCTCACACCTCCAGGTAACCTCTCTACTATCCCCCGTGTACCCTGATGCCCCATGCCTCACTGGAGCTGCTGTAACCTTTGCTGTCATTTGTTTCAGGACATTGGCGCACCTTGGTGGCCATCTTAGGGAAGGGCTTCTCGGAGGCGGCATTTACTACCGCGTTCCTCTTCACAGCTGAGCTGTATCCGACTGTCCTCAGGTTGGTAACCGCCATGTCATTCCTATAGGGCTACACGGCGCCATTTTTTGTAATGAGAGTCGACATGCAGCGCGTTACTTCGTAGTGTGACACACCGTAGACGATCATAACAATAAATCTCGCAGTGTACTTGTTCCCTCATTGTCACAACCTGCAGCCGGGAAACCTCCGGTATCTCCCATTACTAGGATCCAGTGGGGGGGCTGACGGTAGGTGATGAGGGTCAATGGTAAGAAATTAGAACATGGCTGCCGTCCTCTCATCCATGTGTCTGGTCTTCATTCGAATGGGTCTCAGTTGCAATACCAGTGGCAACCATGGCACAAGGGGGGTGCTGTGTGTGGAAAGAGGCAGCCATGTTCGTCTGAACCTATACTGCCTATGTAGTAAGTGTATCCTGCAATATGTCATCATTCAGCGTCTTTGGTGCCCCTGGTGGCCATGTTGGTCTTGTGTATGCGAGCTGAGTTGTAGCCCCTCTTGCGGTGGCGTCTATTGTGGATGCTGAGGGTTGTTATAACAATTCTTGTCCTCTGCTCTCTGCAGGCAGACTGGCCTGGGCTTCTGCTCCTTCATGACCAGGCTAGGCAGCTCTGTGGCCCCTCTGGTCATCCTGCTGGACGACATGTGGCCGTTCCTGCCCTCAGTGGTCTTCAGCTCCATGTCCCTTCTGTCCGGAGCTGCCGCTTTCTTCTTAACCGAGACGTGTAAAGTCCAGTTACCAGAGACCATCCAGGAGGTGGAGCTGAACCGGTAATGTATGTGAGGGAACTACTACTCCCAACAGACAGAGGTAGAGCACCCCAGTATATCCAGCAATGAGAAGAGAGTTAGCCCCAATGTGACTTCTACACCAACAATTTTGTCCATTTCAAGACTCTCTAAAAAGACAACATTCCCCTTTTCAATGGCGGAAACGGCAAATACATCAGCCAGTCAGGACTCCTGTGGGGCATGGCGTGTGGGAGGGCAAATGTGAAGTCAGCCTGGAGGGTGAGACATAGAGAGATGTGTCCACCAAGCGGTGTTTCAGCTGCTAGGGTAGGAAGGCAGTGTCGGTGTTAGGCAGGCGGTATCCTGGTTTTAGGCATCATAGTTATACAGTGTACTACCTGTGATGTGGGGTGGGCCGGCGGTGTACTGGCTGTGATGTGGGGTGGGCCGGCGGTGTACTGGCTGTGATGTGGGGTGGGCCGGCGGTGTACTGGCTGTGATGTGGGGTGGGCCGGTGTTGTACTGGCTGTGATGTGGGGTGGGCCGGCGTTGTACTGGCTGTGATGTGGGGTGGGCCGGCGGTGTCCTGGCTGTGATGTGGGGTGGGTCCGGCGGTGTACTACCTGTGATGTACGGTGGGCTGGCGGTGTACTGGCTGTGATGTGGGGTGGGCCGGCGTTGTACTGGCTGTGATGTGGGGTGGGCCGGCGGTGTACTGGCTGTGATGTGGGGTGGGCCGGCGTTGTAACTGGGTGTGATGTGGGGTGGGCCGGCGTTGTACTGCTGTGATGTGGGGTGGGCCGGCGTTGTACTGGCTGTGATGTGGGGTGGGCCGGCGGTGTACTGGCTGTGATGTGGGGTGGGCCGGCGTTGTACTGGCTGTGATGTGGGGTGGGCCGGCGTTGTACTGGCTGTGATGTGGGGTGGGCCGGCGTTGTACTGGCTGTGATGTGGGGTGGGCCGGCGTTGTACTGGCTGTGATTGTGGGGTGGGCCGGCGTTGTACTGGCTGTGATGTGGGGTGGGCCGGCGTTGTACTGGCTGTGATGTGGGGTGGGCCGGCATTGTACTGGCTTGATGTGGGGTGGGCCGGCGTTGTACTGCTGTGATTGTGGGGTGGGCCGGCGGTGGCCGGGGGGGGCCGGCGGTGTACTGGCTGTGATGTGGGGTGGGCCGGCGTTGTACTGGCTGTGATGTGGGGTGGGCCGGCGTTGTACTGGCTGTGATGTGGGGTGGGCCGGCGGTGTACTGGCTGTAATGCATACCCCCCAACTTTTGAAAATTGCAAAGAGGGACAATGTGTGCGGCACGCATCACGGCAATTTTTTTCATACTAATGCCACGCCCTCTAACTCCGCTCAAAGCATAATTACTGGAGCCCCTGCAGCAATTTTCTTCTTGCGTTTCAATGTCCATATAAATATTAGCACATAAATCATCAGATTATAGAAATTTTAAGGTCCAAATTGCATCAAAAAATGAAGTTCTGGTCTAATATACAGGTAGAAACTGTACAGACACTTTAGTAAGGAGCAATTTAGTAAATTTATTAATGCACATTTATGCATTAACTCTCCAGGTCAAAAAGAGGGACATTTAAGGATCAAAGAGGGACAGAGGACTTGGGTCAAAAGAGGGACTGTCCCTCCAAAAGAGGGACACTTGGTAGGTATGGTAATGTGGGGTGGGCCGGCGGTGTACTGGCTGTGATGTGGGGTGGGCCGGCGGTGTACTGGCTGTGATGTGGGGTGGGCCCGGCGTGTGTGTGACTGGGCTGTGATGTGGGTGGCCGGCGTGTACCGGCTCGTGTACTGTGGGGTGGGCCGGCGTGTACTGGCTGGTGATGTGGGGTGGGCCGGCGGTGTCCGGCTGTGATGTGGGGTTGGGCCGGCGGTGTACTGGCTGTGATGTGTGGGTGGGCCGGCGTTGTACTGGCTGTGATGTGGTGGGTGGCCGGCGTTGTAACTGGCTGTGATGTTGGGGTGGGCCGGCGGTGTGATGTGGGGTGGGCTGTACTATGTGGGGTGGGCATACCCCGCCAACTTTTGAAAAATTGCAAAGAGGGACAATGTGTGCGGCACGCATCACGGCAATTTTTTCATACTATGCCACGCCTCTAACTCTGCTCAAAGCATAATTACTGGAGCCCCTGCAGCAATTTTCTTCTTGCGTTTCAATGTCCATATAAATATTAGCACATAAATCATCAGATTATAGAAATTTTAAGGTCCAAATTGCATCAAAAAATGAAGTTCTGGTCTAATATACAGGTAGAAACTGTACAGACACTTTAGTAAGGAGCAATTTAGTAAATTTTTAATGCACATTTATGCATTAACTCTCCAGGTCAAAAAGAGGGACATTTAAGGATCAAAGAGGGACAGAGGGACTTGGGTCAAAAAGAGGGACTGTCCCTCCGAAAGAGGGACACTTGGTAGGTATGGTAATGTGGGGTGGGCCGGCGGTGTCCTGGCTGTGATGTGGGGTGGGCCGGCGGTGTACTGGCTGTGATGTGGGTGGGCCCGGCGGTGTACTGGCTGTGATGTGGGGTGGGCCGGCGGTGTACTGGCTGTGATGTGGGGTGGCGGCGGTGTACCGGCTGTGATGTGGGGTGGGCTGTACTGTGCTGTACTGGCTGTGATGTGGGGTGGGCCTGTATGTGGGTGGCCGGCGTGTACTGGCTGTGATGTGGTGGGCCGGCGGTGTAGGCTGTGATGTGGGGGGCGCCGGCCGGCTGTCTGGTGTGATGTGGGGTGGGCACTGCTGGATGTGGGGTGGCCGGTTGTACTGTGATGGGTGTGTGAATGCTGATGTGGGGTGGGCTTGTATGGCTGTTGATGTGGGGTGGGCCGGCGTTCTGGCCTGTGATGTGGGGTGGGCTGTACTGGCTGTGAAGTGGGGTGGCCTGTCGGTTGTCAGGCTATGATGGGTGTGAAGCTCTGTTGTTTTAATTCTTCTTGTTCTTCTGCAGAGATCTTGATCTTCCCCGTGTGTCTGGAGAAGATATCTGCACGAATGGAAATGGTTGAGCCCAAAAAAACCAAGACCCAGACCCACACTGACCGGAACCAGTATATCCTCAGTAGGACCACCAGTGCTCCCACTAACCGCTCTTTACAGGATGCTGGGCATGTCATGGTGGTGACCCAATAAAATATTTGACACTAAACGTCTGTTGTCTTTACATCAAATGACCCAGCAGTCACGGCCCCCGGCCACGCCCCGCAGTCACGGCCCCCGGCCACGCCCCGTAGTCACGGCCCCCGGCCACGCAGGCACAGCCCCAGGTGACGCCCTGCAGTCACAGCCGCCAGTGACTCCCCGCAATGCGCCGTCTCCAGGACCGATCGTGTCCCAGGTTTTTAGGATTGCCGAGTGGTGTTTCCTGTTCGTGTCACGGTGCTCCTACCTCCACACCGTCGCTCCCCAGGGCTAGCCTCCGAAGCAATAAAGGGGAGAGTGATGGTGGAGGTGGAGAAATAGTGGAGTCCAGACTTTTATAACGTTCAACAGCTTTACTTGAATCACTTGCATCTGTACAAGAAAAGACTGCGCAAGGCAAATATTCTAAACTGTCTTGTGTGTACTGGGCCCTGATACCACTGAAAGTGCAGGGGTGTCGTTACTCCGTAATCCCACCGCTATGCAGTGAAGGCCTGCACATAGGAGGGTGGCTTCATCCTGTAATACCTTCCTGCACCAAGGTCTAATCCCGCTTCACGCTTCCTCACCTTGATGACTAACCTGGTAGCTTTTCACATTTTCCCTCGGGCAGTGCACAGTGCTCACCTAGGAACATGTTTTTAGCAGGAGGGTTACCCTTTAAAGTATTGGGACTGCTTGTGACTTTACCGCTTGGTCCTCCCTGCGTAGAAACAGCAAATGGACCCAAAGACACAGGACGTACTGGCTCCTTCCCCTCCCAAGTCTGTGAAGAGAGGATATCTTCCAGATTTGCTTCGTACGAATATTAAATGTTATAAAAATTTTGTACGCTAACGCTACGTACGCATTCTTCTTGGCCCCCTGAAGCGGGAAAATGACGTTACGCCCCCCTCAGAAGCAGGAAAACCAGTCTGGCCCGCCGGGAACTTTCTGTTTCCAAGTATAGGGAGTGTAGACTCCTCCCTCATTACTCCACCTTCCTCTCCAGTTCAAGCCAGCGGTGAACAAGACACCACAGCATGGCGAAACAACTGCGCCCAAAGTGGGGAGAGATGGTGTGGGGTACCGAGCCTGAACCACCGGAAAGTCCCAAAGAGATCACAGTCGCACAAGTTACCCAGAGAATCGCACGGTCACCATCGTGCCTGCATCAGTGACGGCCCACGCCCAGACCCTATGGGATTACAAGAATGCGGTGGAGGATTGGGTCATCCAAGTACTGGACCATCCGAGGCCGGAAGACCCTACGCTGGAAAGGCACTAAGAAACAGTCATATGGTTTTCAGTGGAGAGAGGCAGTGGCTTCCTCGCAGACGACAAGGACGGCAAGGAGTACTTTGTGGGCCAGAGGTCGGTTTAAACGGCCTTACCTGCCCCAAGCCTGTCACAGCCTATATGTGGTGGATCAGGTCAAATAAACCTCCATGGCATCCCTAAAAGGCCCCTTTGCTACCAGGGTAACGTTACTGACCAAGTCCCAGGTACCTGCATCACCAACTGAAGTTTGGTCGGATGATCCAGCAACCGCAGGACACGTGCAAGAGTCACTAGATGGCACCCTCCGTTTCAGAGAAAAACCACAGCCGGAGCCTCTGATCCCTGGATTGCCACCACTACCACCACAGTCCTTTCACCTGGGTCAGCTGACTACCTCATATTTCACTTTCCAGCCCACGGTGATCCAGTACCAACTATCGTGGAAAATGGCATCAGCAGAAGCCAGGGGAGCTGGCGGTTCTTCCTTGGGTGCAGCCTTGCCTCAAATGCTGCAGCCAGAAGTCCTTACCCCTGCTGTCCTGGCAGGAGTATCTGGAAATGTGAAGGTGTAAGTGGCTGTAGCGCTCACCAGTGTGACCACCACCCGGTCAAGTCCAAATTCAAGCAGCAGAGGGCAGTAGAGCTCAACCACGGCAGCCAGCCTGGCCTACAGGAGGCAGGAATGTCCTCTTATGTCATTCAGCAGCACTAGCAGCGAGGAGGACTTCAGGTCCCTCATCTGAGGAACCCTTCTACAACTGGCTGTCACTGTCTGGTTGATTTAAAGGACACCTCCTGGCCTGGACTTATGGGAACCACACCATGGACTGCACCTGACGAGTGAGAGCTTGTTGGCACTTGTTTTGTTTAGTTTGTATTGCCCCTGTTTGACTCTCACCCAGATGGATATAGCTGTCAGGACTCCTCCCATTCTGCACAAAATTCCTAGTTGCGCCTATGCGTGCATATTTTCCCTTTTCCCCCCTTCTCAGGTTATTTGGGAGCCCGCTTTGCAAAAAGGGTTCTCTATTTGCTGCTATTCTCTATTATCCATGTGGATTGCAATTGAATTTTGTACTGTGTCCAGTGTTTTATGCCAAACAGCCATGAGGAGAGACTCAAACGTATATTTGAGCCTATTATGCTTGCAAATGTGAAATTGCACTAAAATGTTTGCATAATTGTCTTTGCTGTATTTTAGCAATAATGTTTTTATAGGTTCAGCAACATTCAAGCACTTTAGCCCATTGTGTGTATTCTTTTTCAGGTACTACAATGTGTCCTATTATGCACTTATTGTACCGTGTTTTTAGTAAATTATGCACTTAGCCGGATACTTTTCTACCTCATATGGACTACCTCTGGGGACTGTACACCGCGGCCTAGCCTCGTGCGTATGAACCAATTGCGAGTCAATAGTACGCTAAGGATTCGTACGCACTTTGTACGCTAATGCTTACGCGTTCAGTAGCGTACTTTAACAACGCTTAGACTGTATGTTCGTAATTTGTGCAGGTATGTTCGCAGAACAACGATTATTTTTTAACGCAACTTCGACCGAATAAATTTGTATTAAGAACAAATCTTGTTATACATTTGTCGATTATTTGCCGAAGCAAATTTTTGAAGATTCGTTCATCTCTAAACACAAGGCAGAGTGGGACCATTAGTATTCGGCATCCTTTAGAGGCAGTCCATATGAGCAATGGAGTAAGGGTGCTAACGGTATAAAGTCCAAAGTCCGTTTAAAGTCCGTCATGGTCATATTGTGGTACCGTAAAAACAGTCCATACATTGGGTATAAATTGTTGCAAAAACAGGAAACTTTGGTTCAAAAATGTCACAGTAGAGGTCACAAAGAGCTCAGGTACACGTCTGAGTCTGTTCCTTGGGTCCTGGTTTGTAACACTGCAAAACTGGAACGCATAGTGCAAAAAAAAAAAAATGAGGTGAGGTCTGGCGCCAACATGCACGACCTGGGGATAGTTTTTTGGCTGATGGAGTCCTAACAATCCGTGGTCTTCTGGGCAAGAGGTAAAAAAGGTCAACAAAATGGAAAAGACAAGTCTCTCACCCTTCAGATTTGAGAGAGGTCAGGTCACACTCAAGAAAGGGAAGGAGTAGAAGCAGGAAATGGTTCCCATGCCAAGTATACAAATAGAAGAAAAGTTCCTGCACTCCAAAGATTGCTTAAATCAAGAAGTTTTTTATTTTTCTTAATGCGCTTTAGTAACAGCAGAGTTCAGAGAACGTTTTCGGCAATATAGCCTTTTTCAATATGCTGTAGAGGTATATATACATATGAGTATTAGCAATCAAAGTAAACATGTCATAAGAGTTCAAAATAAAATAAAGGTTGTACTAGATTGACATACATGTCTGTTGAAACTACAAAGAAACCAGGTTACATCACCTAGGAATTTCAATATACAGTATAATGTTTATGTCATGGCTTAAAGTAACTTGATGAGGTCCATGATATAACAGTTTAGACGTCAAACGTCAAAGGTTAGGACTACAGCTGCTATAGCAATTCTAAAGTATTGACTAGAATACAACATGAAGGCTATGTAGGCTATGCCATAAAATTCTAGTAAGTAAGTAAAGTAACATAATGCACATATGCTAATGGAGACAGGAGACGGATGCCATGATGTAAGAGTGTGGCCCAGAGGACTGAGATAGAAGAAGTGAGAGTAGCAGAGTGGAAAGGTGTAGGGATACAAAAGTACAATTGGAGTACAAAGACCGTACCTGTAAGGCGCAAGATGCTGAAGAAGAAACCGGAATTCCGCGTTCTTGCGCAGGCTGAAAGGGGCTTAAAATGCCCGCGTTGTGCGCCGGAAGGGGCTGGAGCGCAAGTGGGAGGAGTCCCATGGCCCGTGTTGTGAGCATGGCAACAAATTCTTTACTGCGCATGCCGGCCCAATTAAAGATGGCCGACGGCTATGTATGTAGTCTAATGCGCACCCAAAGAATCAGTAGTATGTAACGGGAGAGAACCCCAAAACATATATAATGATGATGTTCTAGGTATGGTGGCGATGGAGAATAAGACATGTTGGTCTGAAAAAGGGAAGGCATTTGTGGTTAGTGCAAGGTAAGTATTACAGACAAATAATGGTGCAAAATAGTGCAAAAGTCCTTCTTTAAGTCTGCACGACATCCTCATCGCTGTCACTGCTAGCTCCGGTACTCTCTGCAGCTGCAACTCCTCCAGTAGTGGGTTTTACCGATGGAGGGAGGCCTTTAATAGTAAGGCGCAAAAGTGTTTCTGAATCCTGTTGGTGACAACAATTGCAACGATCCGTCCCCCAGGGCCGATCATGTTCCAGGTTTTTAGAATTGCTGAGGGGTGCGGCTGCAATAGTTTTCTGTGTGTGTCACAGCGCTCTTACGTGGATACCAACACCACGGGCACGTCCCATATTTGATGCTCTCCTCATTTTTTTACAGTCACCCACAAAATCGCCACAGATGCAACAGAGGTGTTTAGCAAAAACATAAATAAAATAGGTAGGCCTCACCGACCGAATTTACCGGCTGAATAAATGTTATATTTCCCTGTAACTGGTGCAAATGAGTAGGATTGCACCGAAAAAATGCCCACAGGTCCCCCTCAGTCTGGTATTTCTGTCTCAGTGGTGCAGAGGAGCTGTACTGCACCATCAGTAATGTCTACAGGTCCTCCTCAGTCTGGTATTTCTGTCTCAGTGGTGTAATGGTCCCCCTCAGCAGTGGTGCAGGGAGCTGTACTACACCATCAGTAATGTCTACAGGTCCCCCTCAGTCTGGTATTTCTGTCTCAGTGGTGCAGAGGAGCTGTACTGCACCATCAGTAATGTCTACAGGTCCCCCTCAGTCTGGTATTTCTGTCTCAGTGGTGCAGAGGAGCTGTACTACACCATCAGTAATGTCTACAGGTCCCCCTCAGTCTGGTATTTCTGTCTCAGTGGTGCAGAGGAGCTGTACTACAGTCCACCATCAGATAATGTCTACAGGTCCCCCTCAGTCTGGTATTTCTGTCTCAGTGGGCAGAGGAGCTGTACTACACCATCAGTAATGTCTACAGGTCCCCCAGTCTGGTATTTTCTGTCTCAGTGGTGCAGAGGAGCTGTACTCACCATCAGGTAATGTCTACAGGTCCCCCCTCAGTCTGGTATTTCTGTCTCAGTGGTGCAGAGGCAGCCTGTACTACACCATCAGTAATGTCTTACAGGTCCCCCTCAGTCTGGTATTTCTGTCTCAGTTGGTGCAGAGGAGCTGGTACTGAACACCATCAGTATGCTAAAGGTCCTCCTCAGTCTGATATTTCTGCCTCAGTGGTGCAGAGGAGCTGTACTGCACCATCAGTAATGTCTACAGGTCCTCCTCAGTCTGGTATTTCTGTCTCAGTGGTGCAGAGGAGCTGTACTGCACCATCAGTAATGTCTATAGGTCCCCCTCAGTCTGGTATTTCAGTGGTGCAGACCTAACCCTCTCCCTGCAGTAGCGTCCTGTCCTTACACTGTCAGAGCAGAATGGCGGTGTACCATGTGATCCAGTATTTATACATGTATGGTCACATGGTACACCGGCCAATCACAGCTAATACCAGACATGACTGTCATGGCTTCCAAGTGCCCACAGCTTAATT
Organism: Rhinella marina; assembly: GCA_900303285.1. Classification (NCBI taxonomy): domain Eukaryota; kingdom Metazoa; phylum Chordata; class Amphibia; order Anura; family Bufonidae; genus Rhinella; species Rhinella marina. The sequence goes on from ONZH01022470.1 coordinate 67,839, forward strand.
GCTTGTTGATTGTGCTGCAGCCTTACAACAAGCTTTATTTAAACTACAAACAACGGACACGAACTTTGGTGCTAAAATCCACGTTCGGGTTCAGTACATGGACACCATAATGACCGGTACGGTTGCGAGCCTGGCGGTCCTCATCACTATTGCCCATCCACATAGAGTGTTCAGTGTGGGTGCTCAAATACAAAACATCAAATACCTAGAGGAATCGCCAGCAGATATTATCTCCACATCATACTACAAGAAGCAAACAGTACTAAACATACAAAAAATTATCAGTATCCGGAAGCAGTCTGGTGCTCCTGACAGAAAAGCTCCATGCACACTTCGTCAACCCACTGGCTTTGTCCGGAGACGATGGTCTGGTAAAACGTGGGGGATTATATAAGGACGTTGCTCTCCGGCGGTCACGGTGGTCCGGCGGTCATGGTGTGAATACCGGCATCACAGACACACCAGCCCACCTTCCATATCACGTGACGCCGGGCACACCCAGTGCCAACGTGCCCATTCCAAAGACCTTGGATGTTGCTGGGGGTGTGCAACACGCCATCACCATGGAGACGGGCTAAACGGAGTATATCGCGATGTTTGATCCCAGTGCTTATGTGGGACAAGTCTGACCCCGTAAGCTGGTTAAGTTATTCCATGTCGGAGCACAGAAGTGTTTTCCAGGACAAAGAGCAAAGCACTTCCGGATAATACATATCAAATGTCTGTAAATAAATGTGATTCACTGTTCTGGTAAGTAGAGGACCAGATCCACTAATAAATCACGGTACTATAAATCTGACATAGGAGTCATAGAAAACATACCATAAAAATAGCCTTTATTAAATATGCATTAAAAGAGGCTGGTGTCGACAGCTCCCAAAATAATAACAAAGATTAATATATCAAAGTGAATGACAGGTAGTATGTGGAGGTAGTGTTGAGGTGGACTTAAACCTGTCCTTTCTGGAATTCAGTCAGTCATTCCGAATTGTTTTGAACACGGGTGCGCACAATAATTAAGGACAAAACACAGACTTATGATTCCAGTATTAAGTCCTTTGGCCGTGCTTCTGTGGCAAAATCATTACAGCCTCTGGGCTTTTTCTTTATTAACACACGTACTTATTCGATACAAAAAGGAAAGGGGGGCGTAAGCATGCAAATAGCAAACAATATCATTCTTGATTGGATAGAAGTTGCATTCCATTC